>CM042077.1:33269036-33462960 GCA_023509865.1 Trypoxylus dichotomus | reverse complement strand
AAAGAATACGAGAGTAACTGCTTAGTTATCGTTTTTGCAGAGATTAAACGTTAATTTATTTGTGCTAAATAATATAGATTATAATTGTTGAAGACAATATTTCAAAATTCGAGGAAATAATTGAACGGTGAAAATATAAGTAAGTCTAAAGTTGCTAGCAAATATTCTCAAGGTCATGAACCACCCGTATAACATTTACGAACAACGGATTACTGTTTATTTCAGGAGATTTAAAATTTATTACCAAAACCTATGATTCAAACAGCAGATATCTAGTCCCCGATATCCACAAAGTAATGGTCTCGTAGAACGCACGATGACAAGCTGCAAGATATCCCGATGAGACGCATTAAAAATAAAAAAAACACTTACCTGGCCATGCCCCAGTTCTACTGAAATGTAATACTCACATAGAATAAGTGGCATGGTACCTGTAACAAAGAATATACTATAACCAAGGTATACTAACACATATAAAATGAGAACAAAAACTTATCGTAACTTTAAGCATACGTTACGATCAGTATTCAAGAAATCTAAGTAATATAAAGAAATAGAGTTCAAACAGGTTTATGTCAAGTAGAGAGAATAGTTATCTGGTGTTTGGAATTAACTTTGCTAACAGACATTACCTAATTAAACTAGACTTTAAGAACAATACTGATGCCGGGTTTCTCCTTCACACTAAAGTCGCCACATTCGCCCGCTTCGTAGTAATCTACGAATTGAAGTCCTAACAGTACCTTCAGAAAGTATATTAACAAAGATATTATCCACATTTGCGAGCGAATTGCTGCTTTGCCAAATAAATGGAAGAAAAATATTGCGCAACAGCATAAATCACATCTCCTGAATTATCCACTGTGACAAGATCAGGGAGGATTCCCTATCTACTCCTCCTGTTCTCGATTAAAGGGCTTAGGGATTGGTAGCAATACTTTACCCGATATTGGCGAGATAGGTTGTATAGGAAACAGATGCATGTAATTTAATTAACGCTCTTTAATCTATGAAACTTTCGTAACGAGATGGAGTTTTTATTTTTCTTTAATATTCGTTTTATAACTTTATACTGAATTAAATCAATACTAAATAAAGCTTCATAGATCGGGAGAAAGTTTGCTCTTTTGAAGTTAAACGTTTCAAGATCAGAATTAGCAATGAAATCAGGTTCGTTGTTACTACGATATGCAAGAAACAATTAAGGCAGGGTGGTGTGGATCTAGCTGCGATATTGGCACTTGTTCTTGTAGCAACTTACAGCTAATATTAGACACAATTCATTAAGGGCTATACTTTGTCGAGTAGTGACAGAACTTTAAAAAGTTACAGAAAATCTGTAATTTAACAGCATTATGCCTAGATAAAACAAGTGGAGGTATAGTGGAATCTCAAAGGAGCAATGAATATTATTTATACCACCAATAAATTGAACGGATATAACAAAGTCGCCTAAAACTGGTGATATGTATACACTAGGGTGACAGAATAAAATTTATTAAAAAACGATTCTATTCTCGTTATATATACAAAATATTTTAAAATTATTAAATTAGACTAATATTATATCGATCCACCTTTACTTGCGTGAAGTACTGCGAGTCGTCGTGGCATAGAATCTATTAAATGATTAAAGGTGTCTTCAGGAATATTCAACCACTCTCCTGTAACAGCTGCCACGAGTTCTTCCTTATTGCTACGTTTTTGGGGTCGTTTCGCCATATTTGTGGATTATGTGCCAAACATTCTCTATCGGATTCATGTCTGGTGATTAGCATGGCCATGGTAAAATCCGAATCCCCTGTTCCTCTTTCCATGTCGTTGTTGTTCTTGCTTTGTGGCAGGGTGCTCCATTCTCCATAAGTGAATCTTTAGATAAAATGGCGTTGTCGAATATCGGTAGTAGTCCTTCTGTTAATATTTGGATATATTTAGCCGCATTTATATTTCCGTCGTAGATTACTAATTGCGATCTTCCACCATACCATATCGCGCCCCACACCATAATGTTCACACCGCCGTATTTCATCGTCCGATGCAAAAATTTGTCGTCCAGTTGCTGTGACGAACGTCTCCATACCCATGTACGACCACTATTACTGAATTGGCAGTATCTGCTTTCGTCTGAAGAAATGACAGACCGCCAAAATTCTTCGGGCTTCGTTCGCATTTCGAGTGCCCAAGCCATTCGGCGCCGTTTTTGAAACACCGTAAGGAGAGGTTTTTTCTTTGCCACCCTTATGTACATCTCCACACTGTGGAGGTATCGCAGAACGGTGCGCTGACTTTTCTGTGAAGTTGCCGCAAGCTCAGCTGTATGTACTTTTTCGCGGTTCTCTTAGCGCTTCGCGCACAAGCACCCTTTTATTTCTTTCAGAAGGTCCGGCACGACTTGGTCTCGGCTCCACTGTTGTTTTTTCTTTGCGTTTAAATTGTGCAATCACACGGTGAACTGTGGACAACGGAATATTTAAAAATTTACTTATTTCACGTTGGGAAGCGCCGCGTTCACTCTGGCCAACGATGCGACCCCGGGTGAAGTCGCTAATATCACTCGAACCTCGTAAGCAAGGCATAGTTGTAACGATACCAAACTATGACGAATTCCTTCCGATACATCTCCCCTAACCTAATGACAAGAGGAAGTTCTTAATTCGTTCTTAGAATTTAGCCGTTTATATATTTATACCGCTTTACCTAGGGTCTATTTTATTCTGTCACCCTAGTGTGTAACAAAGATAGTAGTAAAATACAATATAAGAAAAGTAGCGTAACCGCGTGTTCAACTACGAAGAGACTCTTGAATTACATACAGGACACCGCCTTCTCATGAACGGAAGTTACTACCTTTGCAATCTGATCCAAATATTTCCTACTGTTGACAGAAAACTCGCTGCTATTCAAACTCTCATAAAGCCACGTTAAAGAATTGAACAACGTTAAGCGAGTCTCCGCAAATAGAAATGAGGTAATAACACACGAAGTGAATATCTCAGAACAACGCAATTACAGCACCATCAATAATATGCTAATGGCTGGTACAGGCACCTGCGGCTAAGCGATAAGACAGCAATAAACAACAGCGATGATGATGTGATACGCCACAAGTATATTTACCGCGTAGGTGGCGTCGCAGATCAGATATGAGTCATACCCAATTCAAGTTAATTTTACACCCTACTCCATGAGCCCCATATGTGTGGGCTCATAATTTTTCATGCAACGGGAAGGGCAAGTATAACATTCTTCACAAAATTATTTTCAAAACTTTTGAAGTAAATAGTACCATTTGTAGGTAATTTCATAGTTAAGTTCAGGTAGTAATTAAAAATTCCAGTACAATCAAGGCGATATTATGATTGGCCATAAGCGTATACAACTAGAGGCTACTGCGCAAATACTAATGCAAGAATGCACTAAGCAACAACAACAGCCCAATTTAGCACTTATAAAACGAAATAGGAAGTTATGTCTCAACCATATACAACCAATTAATTACGATTAAACGCCCAGTTAACCGCAAACTAATTCATCCAAACACATTTGTATATAAATATGTGAGCAAAACGACTGTTCGCTATCATCTTACTCTATTATTTGGACGTATTATTCCGCAAATAACACGGTGTTAAATTTGAGTATTAGAAAAGTTGTAGGCATGATGACCAAGCCCGCATTCGTAAGGACGACTACAGATTATACATAAAAAGTCGAGGATATTCTTAATTAGCATGGACGTATATGACGATACAATACAACATTATAAAGAATATAGTATCGATTATGGCAACATTTTGATTATAAAATGATTGATTTTGTAAGTCAGTAGTTAATTAGACATATACCTAAATATAAATATAATTGTTAAACGTTAATAAATATATAACATTTATAAAAGGACTTTAGTTTCAAGAAAAATAATCTGTTAATTCATTTCGCCTCCATCTACTAGCAGAGAAATTTAGAAAACCATTACAGGATGGAAAATGGAAACAAATTGTTGTTTTATGAAGTCAGTTTTGGTGAACAGAAGGTACTGAAAATACATATATACATATTTAGAAATTATGTCTTTCACTAACATATTATTTATGCATTACGTTTACTAAACGTAGAAAAAATTACAAGTATAGGTACTTAGATAGACATTCCTTGAATAATTAGCTACGCTCAATATTTTATCCTTGTCGAATTTTGAGTTAAACCCATAGGTCAAATTTACATATACGGAAATCATAGTTGGCTATAACCTCACGATTAAAATGGCTACCGATCTTTTTGTAGTGATACAAACATGGATGGATTATCAGAAAATAGATAAAGTACGACTACACAGCAGCCATAAGCCTAAGGAGTTTATTTTGTTTCAATGCAAAAACCAAGTAAGTTAAGTTAAGGTGCTACAAAAAAACATGAAGTAAAAAAAACTAATCCAAATATTGACTCCATCCACGTTTTTGACGAAAATCATTTTTAATATTGTAACGTAAATATGGAAATCTGAATACATCACGAATCATAGAGCCAAAACTGAGAGGAATTAAACAGGTACAGGTCGTTAATACGAATCTATAATAAAACTTATTTGGAAAATATTGAAGTACTGCAATCATTTGTTTCTAATTAAAGGACAATGAAACAATGAAAACATCTAATTCGTGAAGACAGTGGACAGACATCATTACATTATTATCAGGCAAATACTAGATAGAATTAAACCGTGGAAACTTGTGATTCTAGTCTACTTTAATAAATATGAGAATGGATTGGCAATTAAAGGGGGAGTTGCAAGAAAGGATTACCGCAACAAATCTCAAATTATCATCCATAAGGTAAACCTTCCAAAATGAGTACAGTAAGCTTGAAACCCTTGCAATTCACCAAACTAGCACACATTTTTGATTTGCGCTGGTAGCAAAGTGTATTGAGGGAGGCACCTGCACCTTAAAAGACATACTACACTAGTAATGCCAACGTAAATCAGCGGTTCTCAACCGGTGCACCGTTAAGTGTTCCATGTAATTTGTAATCTATTTTGGTTGTCACTAATCACATGGGAACTATTATGATAAATAGAAAATTACAAAAAAAAATGTTGATACTGATTCCAAGCGAATTACGTGTTCCCAACTGTGTGGCAGATGAAAAAAGGTTGAGAACCGTTGATATAAAACACGCGAACTAAACACCTGATTTAAGGTGATTAAAATAAAAATAATTTTACGTCAACAATGGGAATGGAAAATGGTAATTATTAATATAAATTGGATACAATGGTAATAAAAGTAACACAAGATTAAAATTCAATAAACATCGGCAGATTCGGAAGCGGATATAAACAGACTATGTGTACCGATTATGTAGAACTCAAAGCATGCGTTCCAAAAAATTCATTAAAACTCAGGACAGTTCAAGAGTTGCATCACTGATTAGTACTTTGAATTGAAGGAACTTTATTCAATTATACATGTATTAAGACAAGAATAAATATTTCCTTGGTAAGAAATAATAGAAAAACACTTCTTTCAAAATTACTTTGCTTTCATGTTGGGAAACATTGTAAGAGATTGCAGTTTGTTATTTAGTTCAAACAAGGAAAAGAATATTAGTTAGCGCGGTATTTCCGGTACCTGCATCATTGGGATATCCGTCATATGATCTAATCTCTAACGAGTATTTGTTGATTTACGGTTTCACAAAACTATTTAGGCAGGTTGTAGGAGAGCTATAAGTCCATAACCACAATAGCATTAGTTCAATTCCTCGCAATAGTTTTAGCAAAAACGAAATTCCAGAGCACCCACAGATCTCATATCAAGTGGAAAAATTATTTTAAAATTCACATATCGCTCGCCCTAAACTGGCACAATATGATAATCATCTACTTCGCAAATCATTTACACGAAATGTTCAGCTTTCGATTTCATATACTTAACTTTCATTATGATGCACGTGTGATTGTTTACTAACATGTTGACTTTACTATGACAGTCAGTTTGACTTTCGAAAAACATTACTGTTCCACAGTGTTCCCAAATTTAAATTATATTTAATTGAAGGTATTGTACATACGCTTAATTACCAGTTCGATAGACGTTTATTTATTTTCCAAAGAATTCTAACAGACTCATAATACAGACGTGCGCTGGCTATATACATTATATGCACAATCGAACTGATAATTATGTGGTGGTAACATAATTGAAAATTCAATTTATAAAAATAGCTTGAAAAGCCAAAGCATTAAAATGATTTTGGAGCGGAGAGCGAAACAAGAAAATAATCGTAGAACTCTAATAGAGGCCACATAAGAGTAACATTTCTAGGGTGATATTAGAAAATTAGAAAACTTCTTTACGAAGCACACCAAGAAAAATGAATAGTGGTGAGGAGTGAATATTAAATATTCCTAAAGAAAAAATCACGCTCAAATACGGCATGGGTGGTAGAACTACCTCGGATAATTAACACTAGGCTTGTAAGTCAGAATATTTGCTACAGTATTTTTTTAACTCATTAACAAGTATAGTACGTACCTCGATTAAGCCGATAAAATAATACAACGATAAGAGTTGCAGGAAATAAGTTTACTTGCTCCAATGGAGCCGGATGATTAGTTTTAACGTATTATGCTGTAAATAAATGAGCGCTCTGTTTGAAGTAGCTAAAATTTGTATTGGCATTAATATGGATCTCAATAAAGTAAAATAACTAGCAAGAGTAATACTTGCAGTCATTATATTATATTAATATATTAACAATCATATTCCTGATTCTGTCTCCAACGACAGTTCGTTAATAATAGGAATACACTTATCATACATAAAGCATTTAATCCCTGTAGCTATACTCGATTATTATGAAGAAATATGTCCACGAATTCAATGCTACATTCATAACTTCTGCATTCCACCGTTTTTTCTTTAAATTGGAAAATATTAAATTATTTGAGATGTGGTTAATCGCTTCATCTGAGTCAGTCTGAAACGTTCACTAAATTAGCTTAGCCGAAATAAGCTATTAATAGGTGTAGGAGCGTACCGGCTTAAAATTAAATTAAACAGGTTAAAGGAAACTTAAAATGCTTTTAGTATAAATTTTTTATTATTTTTGAACAAACTTATTACTAAAGAAGAACATAATCTGCAAATATAATGTATATAGATTTATAGGAACATGACATTCAATTTGATATTGATAATATCGCAACACAGTGAACATAAGAACGTGGCGAAAACAACTTAGTCACTAAATCTATTTAAATATTCGAATATCTTGAATAAGAGTATGTTTTTCTGGGTTCAAATGTTAATTCAAATAATGCGGTCCGGTATACACTAATTTATTTAAATTATCTGACAAGAGAACTTGGCGTGATAATACAATGCCAGTATTTCAATTTGTGAATAACCTGTTTGATGAAATAAAATTGATACAAAATGTAATGTTAAAGAACAAAAAATTAGAATATAATATGGCGACACTACAGAGAACGTGAAACGACCACGAAAACCAAAGATCACTAATACGAAATATGATTCCAAATATCAGTAAACCTACCCATAAAAGTTCCTACATTACCTTGGAGTCCCAAATTCACTAAAATATCAACAAATTCCATTGGGGGTTCATAGAAAATAGTAATACTCTAACAGAACATAAACGGTAAAACCGAAGACTGGAAAATGATCTAATATGGCGCAAGGATGCGCGCGACATCGAAACTCATGACTCGAGTCGGCTGGATACGTTATCACCTCCGAAATCACACGAATAAGAAATATTTATGAGAATAGTTAATTACCAGGATATTTACTTGCTCCAACTACTATTTATTGGAATGCCCAAAATTAAAATTAACGAAAGACTTGTTAGAAAAAATGATACTCATGCCTACGTGTCAAAATGTCAAATAATATAGAAAACAATATGGAGACGCCCACACAGAAAGTTGCGATTATGAAAACCTATGTGCCAAATGCACAAGATTAATAATAATAAATAATGAATACAACTTATAGTATACCCATCTACAAAGGTTCCTACGTAGGCCTTGTAGTCCCTACTTCACCAAAATATCAACAAATTCCATTGTAGTATGTTCATGGCAAATATGGACAGAACAAAACGTAAACCACGAAGACTGAAAAATAATGGAATATGGCGCTAGGATGCGCGCGACGCATAATCCCACTACTGTGTAGCCGAGCCAATACAATTTACCTCCGAAAATGCACGAATGAGAAATTTGGATATATATTTTGACAAATGGCCAAATTAATAAGACCAAAACTCTTTATTATATTAATAAATTCCATGGTAGATTCACAGTAAATAATGCATTCAACAAAACCTAAAGGTGAAACGCGAAGACACTAAAGAATGTAACACGACGTAAGGATGCGCG
Source organism: Trypoxylus dichotomus (assembly GCA_023509865.1). NCBI lineage: Eukaryota > Metazoa > Arthropoda > Insecta > Coleoptera > Scarabaeidae > Trypoxylus > Trypoxylus dichotomus. Next base: position 33,454,553 of record CM042077.1, on the reverse strand, counting down.
GGACGCAGAATCTCACCACTGCAGTCGAGCGAATACAATGCACCGCCGAAGACGCACGAATAAAAAAAATATATCCGACAATTATTAAATTAATTACCAAGAGTAGTTGCTATAATTGCTAATTTACTTATAGCCAATGACAACATAATAAAATACTATCATTTATTTAGCTTTTAGTTAGGTTAAAGTACAGCACTAACAAGAAAGCAAGTTCTTGATCTTTAATTCCTTATTAATTTTAGCATTTTCAATTATACAGGATGTTCCAAAAAAATTGGGTATGGATTGGAGGTCGTCAAAAAATGTTTAAAGCATAAAAAGTTTTCACAACAAGAACAGCGAATGAATGCAAACGCATCATATTGCAGGCAACGGGGAGGAACGGTAGGTCTTGGTTTGAAAAGGCAAAATTCATGGGATGTTCGAATGGCCCAGGTCGATTCTCTATATAACCGGACTTGTACCAGACATTTGCAAACAAATTGATATATTTAGAGGACAGCAATTGATCGTGTATTGATTATTACAATTTTATGGTATTATTTCGCAAATTAAGATGAACATTATAATTTGAAATAAAAACCAGGTCGGAAAATCGCCGATTAAATCCCATCCGTATTCAAAATCCATAGACGACCAGTGGTTGAATCATGCACGTTGTTTTCTTGGTGTATTGTCAATATTTGAACATCAATGAGTCTAAAAGTAGACTTTATGGTCCAATGCTTGATAAGTAAATATTAATAAACCAATTGTTAAATAAATCAGTGGTTAATTTATCTGAAGATGAGGCTTGAATATCAACATCTGGAGGTCCAAATACGATTTGTTGTACTTGGGGCCTGAACTTGCCACTACGTTCTTTTTATTACTATCAGTAGTGGAGACATAAGATTACCAGATACAGATATCATTATACATATTATAGGACCGTGTTAGATGTACTTGTAACACCGCCTTGATATATATAATTTATGCTTGTTATTGAATTCGTCCGCAGGTCCATGAGTGTTACATTATAAAACTAATTTTATGGTATATTATCAAAACATCTGGAAAATACCACCAATATCAAAATATGTATATCCCTAAAACTTGTATTAAAAGACAATTATACCTTAACTATGAGTTTTTAAATCATAGGATGTGGTTTGTAAATATTTCGTTTTAAAGAAATGTGATATTTTTGAATATTTACGATAACAAACAAAATTGGCGATTCCAGTTATGTACTTATACTTTACTACAATAAAAATTAGGTAATTAATTTTAATTAATGCGAAGGAAATTGAACTACCTAAACTGTACGAAGTGGGATTATATAGAGCATATGTGGGCAACAACCGGCCTGCTGTAAGATTTGATCAGGCCCGTGATACATATTGAAAAACCTAATTAAAAAAAAATTTACGATTTAATTATAATGTTGTACCGATTTAATTATAATGTTGTACCGATTTAATTATAATGCTGTACCGATTTTATTTCTTATTTTAATAAACTGCATTATAATAACATTGTCGTATTATTTCATGTCTGATATCTATCGCTAAAGATTATGAACACTACTTTAAAATGCACTACTTTTGAACGCGGCTCGCGAACGTATTTGCACACCAAAGTTTGGGGCCCACATGTTAAAGGTTGCCCACACTTGATATAGAGTAACTGTTTCCCTTTTCTTATGTATGCAAATGTAGTACGTGCGTAGCATAAAATCTAAATTATTATGTTAATACCGCATTTGGAACACCCTGCATAACTGAAAATACTTTAGAATCAATAAAGAACGTTAAAGATGAAAAATTTGCGTTAATTGCATTGCCACATTACTATAATCAGTTCTAGCATAAGAAGGTGGCGCTTCTTGTGTATACCACATTCATGTATCCTGAAAGACGTTTCGATAAGGTGAAACATTTGCATGAATAGATTATGTTCATAGGCTGATGATTCATATTTATGTTGGTACTCCTAGATCTGGACTAAAGATTACCATAATGGATAGAGAAAATACTCATGCACAGCAAATACGATTTGAGAATCTATTGCACTTAGTAGTAGTACTACTTTTTTTTTCTTTTGCATATAACTTAGGTAAGACAAATGGAAAAATTAAGTTTCCTCTTATATCGTGTTAAAGTTCTGACTACTTATGTGCCGAATAGAAAACAGATAAAAAGGATGAAAAAAATAATAACAATTTTCTATATTTCTTACTATTACATGTAAAATACAATAAAGTTACAATAATTTAACGAGTTAGTTTTGAATTGAACTAAATTATTACTTTCTAAAATTATACAAAAAGTCTACCAAAACAGTAGTAAATCGTAAATTATACCCTAATATCAACATGATTTTGTTAAATGCATTGAAGAAAACCTACTTGCTAATACAAAACATGTATGAGTACATTTTCAGAATAAAAATACCTCTAAATTAGTAAGTGATTCATAAATTAAAAATAGAAAAAAAATAGAAAGCAGGAAATTAAAGAGATAATTGTGCAACATTCAAAAATACTTTGTGGAAAGCGTCTATAAAATAATCTATAATATAATCGATAAAAATTAAATGCTTAATTTTCGAAAAGAAATTATATCTCCAATTGAAAAACGGCCCTGTCGTTCCAGAATTTTAAGAATACATCGTTGTTTCAGAACTTTAAACCACAAGAAAATTCGTTAATTCCCGCTAATTTTAGAAATGTTAGTAATGATTTTAAGTTTACACACGCCAACTACCAACTCCTGACAATTTCTTTGAAAATGTCAAAAACAAACTGACGAACAAGAGTCTAGAAATAGCGCCTTTTTTTAAATTTATTTTTAGGTACTCACCAATCTCCTGAAAAAAAAAGAAGTACCATTTTGAACTCTGCGAAACATGAACTTTGTATCAAAATACATATATTTCAATCGTTAATTCACTGCCAGAATTTCTTGCCGACAATATCATTTATTGTACTCTATTTTTAATTCAGAGGCGTAAAATGAAACGAGTTCACACAATTTTTCAAAACAACTCTTTGGCGGCAACTGTAAAGCTAACTAGGATTTTATATAAGTTGTCGTTAGCTAATTATTATTACAAAGCAAATTTACGGAGAAAAATTAAATACAAACACACTCGGGAAAATACACGATCTAAACGTCAATCGGTTGTAACAATATGGTGTCCGGTAGTACAGTGACTCATTACAGTGAAAATGATGCAATGGTATATAATTTGGTAAGAAGCTGAAAATGTTAGAAAAAGTAATTAGTTGGGAAAAGTAAATTGATTGAAATAAAACAAAACAAATTCGAACAACTATTACGAATTCTAACCAGATAACACTGCAGCGGTTACATATTCAACATCACAGTGAAAATGAGCGGGACTTACTAATTTTTCACCATAAGAACAATAAAAATCAACGGAAATTGCAAAAATATAAATAGAAGTGCATCCACGATACAGCACATTAGTGAACGATATCATCGCGAAAAGAGAGTAAAGAACAAATGTGAAATAAGTTAAAAAAATATTTAACGAACATGAGGAGTGGTGGATTATTAGACTATCTAGAAATAGTCCACTGCTAAGTCCTCTTAGGTTAACTCTAGAGGTGAAACGTGTTCTGGGAAATACGGTAAATGCAGAAACACTTCGAAAAACTCCGAAGCGTGCCAATTTGCACGGACTAATAGACAGAAAAACCGTTTATAAGCCAGAAGGATAAAAGACGTCGATTACAGTTTGCGTTTTAGAAGTAAAATAAAAATTTCGACTTCAGGAAAACTGTCGTATTCTCATATGAGAGTAAATCTAATCATCTCAGCTCAGTTGGGAACGGTAATGTGTGGAGGAAAAAGAATTAAAACCGCAACACATTTTAAACCAACAGTTGAACATGGAGATGGGCATGTAATGGCCAAGGGCTGTGTTTCTGCTGCTAGTGTTGGAAACCTTCATTTTATTGAAGGTACTATTGATAAATTTACATACTTAAACATCCTTAAACAGAATTTAGTGTCTATTGCCAAAAAACTTGACACAGAAGGTGATTTTAGATTTTACCAGAAACGACTCGAAACATTCTACCTGTGTGGTCCAGGAATAGTCGTTATATAACTGCCGCGAAAATAGTGAATCGGAAGTTTGTGGCTTATTCTTGAAGCAGAAGTGCGTAGTCATCGAATATCCAATAGGAATGATTTAAAAAATGTTTTGTAACAACAAAGCTTCAGTATTTGGTCAGATTATACGCGAATCTATTCCAAATACGTTACAATTACGTAATTATAAAATCTAAAGGAATCCGAACTAAATACTAATTGTCTTTTTTTTAACTTTCAAAAATAACTAATTCATTATTACCGTAGGGTGCATCAATTTCACTCTGATATTGAATATGTAATCGCTGTAATGTTATCTGATCAGAATTCGTAATATCTGTTCGAATTTTATGCAATGTATTTCAAGAATAGTAGATATAATATATTTAATTTACTTTTCCCAAATAATTATTTTTATCTAACATTTTCAGCTTGTCGAATTATATACCACCGTATTATTTTCACCGAGTCGCTGTATATAACAACCCCAAATCCAGTTGTGTAATACTGGAGTGATTTATGTAATCCTTGCAGGTTTTTCAAATTCAGTGTTCGAATTCCAACTACAAAAGAGTTTCTATTATTTTGTTTGTTCTTTATATAAGTTTTCTAATTTTGTTTTTTTTTTTTGTTACAAAAAGAAAAAGGCTTATGAATAAATTTATTGATTTAAAAAGATTAATAAATAACACCTACTGCATTGCGCTTTATGTGGGTGCGTGATAATGTAAAAGTGCTGAATCCGTAGTGAAAGCAACTGGTTACTTTTATATTGTGGAGCTAGTCTCAATAAAAGCAATATTGCGAAATGTCTATCCAGAAATGCTTTTATAAATTAAATGACTTTTCTTAATTGCAATGTCACTGAACATTTTTTTAACATTTTTCTGTGTTGCATTTATTTGATTTTCTTACCCCAAAAAAATCTGATGCAAGTATAATTTTAAGAATAGTATTTCCTAATATTAAATATTTTTTTAGTCTTGTGGAAAAACTACTTACTTGAATAGACAAATTTTTCCAAGAAAATCTAATTTCTTGATGAAAGAAAACAGTTCTTAGAATGTACGTTAAATTTAAAGCATGTTCTTAGCAACATACTATTAAGATGCATAAACAAAGTCTGCCACGTCAAATGATAAATTAATGCATCTATCAAGTATGCACAAGCTTTGAAGTTAAATATACGGCAAATTCCCTTCTTATCAGAATTACTAAATGCCCTAGGAAGAAATCATCAAGTAGATAAAAAAAAAACAACTTTACAGCAGGATCTTAAATTCTTAAAACGCCTTCCGATATACTAAATTCATTTCGAAAAAGATCGAAAAGTAAGAAATTGTAAGTGGGAGCCGCATGTGTAATACAACCAAAATTTCTAATTAGCTTCTGCTGATATATCCAATATAAAAAGAAAAGATTAAAATATATCTAAGTAGGTGCCATAGGTTATGGGTGTTGAAATTTAATAAAATAAAGCAGAATGGGCTATTCATTCGTCTCTCAATACGTTGTTCAAAGTAAAATAAGTCGGGGATTCTTCTTGCATCTCAGACCTAACAATGCATACCAGTATGAATGTGTATCTAGGTACAAGTTATTGGGAAACCAATATTTGTGATAACGCATGACATCATAGCTGCAGCAACTAGGAATAAATTGGAAACTATCCACCTCGAAAATAAATGACATTTGTTTTTGTCCTTTGCCCATAAGATAGCAACAGTATCAAAATGTGCTAAAAATCTGGGGCCAATTGAGAAAACCTGGCTCTCACCTGACAGTTCTTTTTGAATTTTCCAGATATCGGCAACTAGAGCTCTCTGCGGAACATTCTGGAGAAACTACAGCTTTTACAATTTATGGAATAGGTTAGATGCGCTGCTCTTCGACAGTGTTGAAGGATATAAGAATTATGGTGCCTAACTATAACATTTGATTTCGATATTTGAATCCTTCATTAGTCAACAGTTTCAACATCGCTTAGATTTGAAAATGGTACGGAAGAACTCTTATTAAATAGTTAACAAAAGCTTGTAACTGTCGACCTAGGCCGCATAAAATAGAAACATATTGTACGAGAATATGTATTATCAGACATTTCCAAAGGACCACGAAACAGGTAATTTAACATCTTGTATACCAAGGCTAAAAATGACAAAAAAATGCGTAAGAATACGTACGCGAAATTTTCTGAATATGCACGACGTGTAACAGTGATTTCCTGTAAGTAGCCTCAGCCTGGCCATAAAGAAAGCTTTATAGCTGGGTTAAATGAGAGGGAAAACATGTTTTATCCGCGGCACAAAGTGGGACAAGAAGAGTACTTTTCGAAGGTACCTTCAAAGATGACCAAACTCCGAATACTCTCATAACAACGATATTCTATAAAACAGTCTGCGAATACAAAATATCGCTAATTACCACACTATAGACATCGGCACAAAGCTTTTTATTGGCTGCATAAAACGACACAAACATCACTAATTGAATTTTGTAAATTCTGAGGTAGTACTGTGGAAGACCTACAGCCGACTTGATGCTTAATTGGCACGTCATTTGCAACACAAATAGGACTTGATAACGAAAAATTGTAAGCTTACTAGAGCCCAATTAGCATACATCTTTCCGGGATTCAAAGACAATATAGCGGAAAGTTACAAATAACAGAAAGTAAATCACACCGCAAGCACTTCGATAACAATGAAAAAGACATTTTGGAAATATATCTTCTATAGGACTAGAAACATAGATCGATACCACGATTTCATTATGTTGGCGACCGCCACGTGAACAATATTTTAAGGACATTCTCTCTAGAAGAGAACAAATTACTAGAGATTTACGGTTCGGCGAATAACAACAAAGATACATTTCATACATATGCTATTCTGATTCAATCCCCTTTCCAGAAATCCTCGACATGTGAGCGATATATAGCTGATGTAGTCTCTGAAGGGCCAGCAACATAATTGCGAAAGCAAGTTACAAGGGAGAAGATATATTATTTGCATATGATGTTTTATTAAATTTTACACCCTTCCACTTAACTAGTGTAATTTAATGTATTTTAAGGTAGACAAACATGCACATCCTGTTAAGGATAATGGTAAATACCATTTGCAGTTCAAGGAAAAATTGTAAAAGTTGGATATCTTACATATTTTATATTATAAAGATATTACGGACGTCATTGGATATTCGTATGTGTAGTAATAAGTTTTATTTCAGTATGGTAATAATGACTTCCTTATATTTGCATTAGCGGTATATAGATGATGCAATGTATAACAATCTATAGTAGTGTATAGTTGTATGAAAAGGACCGCCAGTGTCGTATGTTTGGAAGAATAATGTATATATATGAATAAGTAATGATAGTCGCTTTAACAGAGTTTAATAAAGTATTCCGAAACCAAGATACATACAATTTATTTATTACAAGAGGGTGCTTCCGTAACAACTGGCTGCTATCTTAAACTATTTTCGCACAGGGTGTAATGCGTATACTGGTATATACACACAATTTCTATGCATACAGGGCCATACTCCCAGTTTTTACACTCTATCTTTTCCTTTCTTGAACCTGGTGTGGGGTTGTATTAGGAAATATAGTCAGTCTCAAATATTTTCTAATTTAGCTCCGCAAAAATTACGAGAAAGTGATTAACAGATGTAGAAACCGTATATGGCTTAAGATTAATTGACAACAGGTGTACAACAAATAAAATCATCATCCAATGATAAGTGGAAGTTAAATGATAATGAAAAAGCTCTTAATAAAAATTACTTTTAAACAAACCTATTACTACTAACTAGAGTTGTTGTGTGGGCTATTTCCATCGTTTACAGGAATGTAAGATGGTTAGATTACTTGGCAAGTTTGATCACGGTCTTTTCGTATTGTCTGCAAGACCTGTTAATTCGGGCCCATACCGAATTTCTAACTCTTGACGTGATGATACTGTTGTCGATGGGTTCTCATTATATCTAGAGTTGTTGTTTGGACTATTTCCATCGTTATTACCGGAATGTAGGATGGTTATATTCCTTGGCAAGTTAGATCATGGTCTTTTCGTATTATCTGAAGGACCTGTTTAGTTTGGGGAGGAGGACGATGGACATAGCCCAAACAACAACTCTAATTACTATGAGAATCCATCGTCAACAGTATCACCTCAAGAAATCTACTACTACAGGGAAATCTATATAATTCGTAAAAATATAACGATGAAAAATGCTATAGGTATACGGATTTATCAGAAAGGATACCCAATGTTTGACAACATCCGAAACAATACCAATACGTGGTATCAAAGAACAAAACGACAAAAATGCAGAAAAATATAATAATCTGGCGACACCACACGCAAACTCAAATGATAGTAAAAACGAATGAACAACCTATAATATACTGACCAATAGATGTCGCACATTAACTTCGAGGTTCCATTTCTTTAACATATGAACAAATTGGATAATAGGTTCACAGTAATATATATATGTATATATTATTTCGGTTTGTTTTCTGTAGGAAAACAATTTACGTGAACTCACCTAACTTTATGTATTTTTAGTTTTACATTATAATAATTGTATTACAATTATCAATATACTAAGAATCTTTTTTGTAGTGATTGTCATGAGATTTTTACTGGTGTATGTAGCCTGTCCTGAGTAACTGTATATACACTAGCGTCGATATTAGTTCGGACACGCAAATAAATTTAGAAGAAGATATTATATATATGTATACATGTTGTAGCGTATGCTTTCGTGGGTAAACGATGTCTAGTTATCCTCTCGGGTTTTGTACGACACTCGGGGTTGGTATAGGACATATATACATATACAGGCGCCATCGCCTATATGTGTAATATTATATGAGGCGTCCCCCTATCTTTCTTACAATTATGAAAATTTGGAATTTTTTCCATTAGCACAACCTTTGAAATCATCTGTGTATGTCACTTATAAAATGTAAGTGTCGTTATAACAAAACTTCAGTATAACTACCCCGTATTTTATTTCATAACATGCTTTCAAATAAATTTTACCTCAAAGTAGTCTTTGAAATTATAATTGTCTTAGCTTGTTACAGAAACTCTTAATACGATTTTTGTTTGGAATAGGCTAATGACATGGCAAATGAAACGTACATAAAACGAAAATTATTAACTGAATGAAATATGTTTATCAGCAACAAACAAGTAAGATTTTATAAAAAAAATGTTGAAAGTGACCTCCACCTTATTCAAGTCATTTCTCAGATCTTCATCAAAGATATTGTTTTGGATCATACAAAACGATTTTTCTTCCTATCAACTATGCATCTGAACGAATACTCTATCAAATTAACAGGTAATGCAGCTAAAAATAGTACAAGTTACGACAAAAATTTTTATTGGAATGGACTACTAGAGATACAATTTATTTGAACGCTCGTTACAGCAATGCAGAATTAAATTCCGAGACATTCTAGTCATTTCCAAGTTTTTAATAATTCAGATCGGAAACTATTGGAATAACAAATCAAAATAGAAAATCAAGTTTATTCAAAGTAGGGTAATTTGAACTTATTTTAGACCCACAGAGAATGTCTTAGGATTATCGACAGAATCTGCCAGACATTCAATGATCGGTATTCTCTTGCCATGAGTAAATTTAAGCGAATGAGACCAAACCTTCTACACAATGAAAAAATGAAATATGACAAGTTACTACAAATACGTATCACTAAAGGAAATAAACGAGCTTAATGTGTTAGCATCTCTTAATGTCCACCCTCGTGGCTCAATAAGATCTGTCGTGTATGATTTGAACGTATGTATCTTTTATTAGAGTGTCAAGCACATCATATTGGGAATATCCAATTCTGCGAAAATGTTAATTAGAATTCAGGAAGACTCGCTGCTCCTTAAGGGGATTACTTGAACAAAGAAGACAACCTTTAGTAAAAAGAGGTGTTATAAGTGCACGAAGTTAGTGAAATCAGCAATGGGAATGATTTTACCTGATATAAATTTAACAGACTTCTGCTTCAAATGCCCTTTTTCCAAACTCACAGAAAATATAGACGGGGGTTTTAAGGTGAGGTGGTTTGAATGACCACTTGGTGAAGAATAAATCTACTGTAAATGGGGATTACCAAACTTAATTTAATTGAAGTCGTACTATATAAACACTAATATTAATTAACTCTAAAGATATGCAATAATGTTTCATTAGTATTCTCAAACGTCTTGAAACCTTTGGATTATTTAAATGAATTTCTGTCGACTTTAATTGTTTATAAATATTGCAGTAAAAGTAGTAATATTTGAAAGCGTTTCTGGCAGGTTCCCTTCGACATTTGTAAATAGCCCAGTGTGCAAAAGCCGCAAATAAAATGTGGTGAACACTAGAGAAATAAATGATTCTTTTACTAATGGATTGGCGAATGGGATATCCAACTTTAATAGTTAATAAAATTTGTTACAAAAAATATTTTCATTTTAAAACTTTATTGTCAGGCTCACAGTTCAGCGTTTACAACAGTCCAGGTTTGCTAAAACTGTAGATAAAAAGTTGCAAACATTGCAGAAATGAATGATTCTATACCATTGTGGCAGCGAATAACATACCCAACTTTAATTGTTTATAAACATTGTTACAAATTATTTACATCTTAAAAGTTTCGCAACGGATCCCATCCGACTTTAGCAATAACGCAGTGCTCAAAAATGACGAGTTGAATGTAGCAAACAGATCGATTTTTCACTATTAAAATGTATTGCTAATTTCACATCGGTTATTTACGTAAGAAGCATACATTTTCGAGTTTCGTAGATAAATTGATACAATAAAACCGAGAATGGGGAATGGCCTAAAGTTCACTGAAATGGAACCCTACCTAATGTAACGAGTACCAAAAAGTCTCTACAAAAGCAAGTACCCTGACAAATTAAGTGTTGTTGAGATTAATAATTATGAACGAGCACCTGGACTGAGGATGGATAGAAGAAACGGAATTAAGGCCAAACGGAGTTCTTAGTTGCCATTTTACAGCATTTGTACACAAAACTATATACTTTTAATCAGTTAAAATTGCGGGAAAGAATTTTTAATCTATCATGCCTACTTCCCGATATTCTAAGCTTTAATTTTGAAATTATGTATTGGACAATTAACGTGTGAAATATATCCTTGGTAAATAAAGCGAATCCGTTATCCATGGGTAAATAAGTTACATAGATAATTTACCGGGCCTTCAGCTGTTGCTTAAAAAAACAAATGAGGTAATCTTATATATAATATTGAAAAAAAAATGTGCTGAATTAAATATTTCTTTAAATCATGTTTGTATATGGACACACAAGTCCAGCTCCAGATACTTTTTAAAGTGTCTGCAAACAGCAATAATTCGTAATTTTCTATATATTCGTCTGATAATTTAGGAAATTTGCCTTTACTTTGAAAAATGGAAATTAAAAGTTTGTCGAACAAAACCAAGCGTAAACATTTTTCTACGAGACTCCTCGTAGCGTAAACCTAATGTTAATTCCATGCGTTTCTGTGATAAAAACTCGGTCCACATTTTTTGCTTGTTTGTCGTACGAGAGCACACTGCATACACTCAAATTCAATAATAATTGAATTCCAAACACATTTCCGAGTTATTTATTAAAAAAATCGGCTTTTCGGAGCCTTTTGTGTACAAAATCAATATAATTCTCTCTACATGAATTGCAGTCAAGTAAGGTACCCAATAAATTACACTCTTTGGAAGCGCAAATTATTTGATTATTAAAAGGAAAATTATCAATATAATTACTTTAATTTTATAACACTAACTAAAAAAACCTAACGACAGCGTTTACCTTAAGAGTACTGAGAATAAATATTTTAATCAGATGCGGTAAGGTATTAGTCTACAGAAAAAAGTATGTATTTCTACCACATCAAGAGCTTCGTGATCCGAATAATTTATAATATAAAATATATCGAATCATTAATTTTACCCTGAATGACTAAATTAAAAATATTTGGTTATATAAATGAACTTCTAAATTTACGGCATTAGTTAAAATAATACAAACTAGCACCAAACTCGGTTGCGTAAACCGAATGTGACGTAATCAAAATGCGTTTACTCAGTAAATACATATATAATTCTTTTTCTATCAATAACAGTTATTCGCGACTTTAAAAAATGACAAATCTTTGAAAGTAAACCAAAATTAATATTCTAAATAAAACAAGAAGAATCATTTTGGATTCTGCGAAATGTGAGGTTCCCGATGAAATATATTTCAATCCGAAATTCACTGAGCAATATTCTGCAAGCAAATTCAATTAATTTTCTAATGTAAGGACGAAAGTTCACTCTCAGCAAAATATTAATGTTAAAATTAATTCCTGTGTCGTTCAGGAATCTACTTACTACCCGAATATCCGTTGTATTTGAACTAAGTAATCATAACATTGGCAAAACGCATTATAAAATAAACATAAAACATATCGATATCTGCTTTGAAATAAGTGATTATTTTCAAAATCTGCAAACTAAAAATTTTGCTAAAATTGATGATAATAAATTATTAGAATGTACAAAACTGATCTGCTCGGATCTTTAGCGTATAAACTTCCGAATATAATCCAAAAGTGCATTAAATCAAATTTGGCTAGATTACACAATAAGGCGTAAGTCTCAGATTCCGCTGAAAAGTCACTAACGCTGACATACGGTTGGCTTCCCAAATCGTTATTTTTTTAATAATTTACGCAATTAAAGCTATTACCAAATTGGTCATACTACCAAAATGACACAGATATAATTTTGCTGCAGTTTAATTAGACGATGTATGAGTGCAATTATTTGTAGATAATAGATTAATGCTTCAGAGTCCAATTATATATTAGTATTAAATTGCCTACTTAAGATATACGTTCCTAATTTATTTCGTTAAAAATATTAAAATGTATTCTAATTAGTTAAATGTTACAAATATTATTAACAACAAGTGATTTCTAAAGGCAAAGTTGACTATACTTCGCTTATCAAATACAGCTGAGTAATTTTCCGACGGATTCTGAAACTTGCCCCTATTCTGCAGTCTAACCACATTTCTCCATGATTAAATTAAGATTTGCCCCATTGAAATTGTTTTTCGAGTAACAATATGTTAGAAACGGAATAGATGCTAATGAAAAATGAAAAATGAAAACTGAAAAGATTCAAAGATCACTTACCGCAGTATCCGACTTCGTCTGGAAGATCGGACGTTCTCGGTTCCATATCGTTTCGCCTACCAACTGAAGATGATTGAATCTCAAAGGAATCCACGGTGAACTAATGGAACACTTTGTTTAGCAATATCTGTCCGACAATTGTTCAAAAATTTACAAGAAAACGCGATCTTAAACCTATTTTTCAATCTAATTTTAACCAATCTTAGACGATATTATCACTTACTCTAACTTATATCGACAACTGTTAATAAACTATTAAACATAAATAATTGCAATTTGTTAATGTTAAGAATATTATAGGGCCCTCCTCGAACTTCAACGCGAAAACGTCTTAACGTGGAAATATAAATATCCTTCTATTCCCAGGCGAACACCTGCACTATATTTCAAAGAATCCCTTTAGAAAGAAAATGCAACCAAACAAATGTTAAAGTATACAGTCATAACCAAAAATTATATAAATATTATATATATTTCCTTAGTTTTTAGTTTGAAATCTAGAGGTAGATCAATCTGAGATTTTCGTCATATATGCTATACATAACTATACTGCTATACTGCGAGGGGTAAACGATATGTATATGTATGTACTAAAACATCAATTAAAAGATTTGTGTTCGGGATATGATTAGGCATTATTTTTGAACCGAAGATGTATATTTAGTCAAAGCGTACGTATTCAATTCGGGTTAGAATGTAAATAATAAATGCTGTTGTCCAAGAATGAGATCATCACTGGTGCCGGCTAATTTTGTCTGCGTGGACTTTTAGAGGCACCGACATTATTTATGGGGTTGCTTTAGTATTATTGAGAACAGTAAGATTTTTGTATGAAAAATACAATCCTCAACTGAAATATAACTTTTGAAATGTGTATTGAATTAACTTTGAAAACGTCTTGTGTAGTATAATGAATACTCAAGTCTTAACACTGGTTGATTTGTTTTCTTATAACTTTTAAACTGAAACAACCTAAACAAACATGCTGAATGGATTAATTTTCGTTAGATTACAAAACCAATTTATCCCTTCGGCATTTTTAAAGGACGGTACAGTTGTACACAAGTAAGCAATCTTCCATTATATTGAAACTGTATATGTTTGTGATTACAATTATACAATGTATGTAGATATGTAGCAATTGACAGCATAATGTTTTTGAACTATTTTTTTGGACGTTCTCCTGAAACTATTTACCTCTCCTACATCTTTATATTGTTATTTTGGACAAAAATGTCAACAGTCGCACTCCAGTGAAAACACAATACAGCATTAAACTATGCTGTCCCCATAGAACAAATAGAGTATAAGAAATGTCTGAGTAGTGGGTAAATGAAAACTAGCCTGTCTGTTGATTGGTAAGAACTAATGAAATGTCCATCACAAATGATAAATTCAAAAGTGGTATTTACAATTCTGGAAGCAATTATTCGGATAATTCTTATGAACCGTTTAGATAAGGATGAGAATAGCCTTATTTTTTAAAACTTAATTTCCGTTTATTTCTTGTTGGAAACAAATATACTAACAACTACATTTCTTGATTGGAAATAAAAGTAAATAAGACCGAAAGGTAATTTTCTATGACGTGAATTTACTTCAGTTTTCCTCGATATCCGATATTTGTGTTGGAGAATAAAAGATGTTTCAACATAAATAGGTTTTTCCGTCCTGCGGTACTATCACATCTATTACAATCCGAATAAAACTGTGCTGTATATGAGACGAAGAATTCAAGTATTCGTTTTCAATGTTTTATATAAAAACCTGGCTTGTTTGAATGTGTAAACCAATATTGCCATTAGGCTACAAGTAACACATAAATGATTGGTTTACAATTTTTCCTTTTCCAATTATACCTTCTATTTAATTAAAAATCACTCTGGATAGTTGATATGGATCTTTAGGTTTTCATAGAAGCACAATTATCAATGTGTTATAAGTAAAATTAGATAAAAGCTATTATCTCGACGGATGGCCAAATCTTTCGTGAATAAGTGTTGCCAGTACTTTTTCCAGTCTGCCAGTTTTTAAGAAATTCCTAACACATAAAAATACACGTAATTCCTATTGAAGAAAATAAAGTATTAATAAGCATAGTAACTATTAATCCTTTTATTTAACAGTTATTTTAAAAAGAATACGATTCATAGTACTTCCTTAAGTGAGATGAGGTACTCTTATTTTACAGTAGAGCCTTTAATAGTGTTTCGTGTAAATTCATATGTAAGTCTCATTTACTTCCGAATCTACGCTTATTTGAGTTGCCCTTGATACTTCAGACGTAGATTTACTAAGAATTACTCCTTAAAGCTTGTGTTATCCTTGTCGACGATTTAAATTCAATTTTTATCACCAGTCCTGTAAATACATTCATAATGAAAAATTTACCATTTAATTAAAAGAGCTTCATAAAATTAGCTTAAAATGATATCATCGCCAAAGTTTGAAAATTCCTCTGCTGTCGTTGATGCGCACAAAATTATGCACTTGTTGAATTTTGGATATTGTGAGATGGTTGTGCACTCGGCACTAATGCTTACTGATTTACTTTTTCATTGCAACCATAAAATGAATGGTGTTTTCTTCATACCATTCTATATTTCAGAAGCACAATAGTTTGGTATATTTCTAGGTGTGCTCTAAATAAATTCTTAAACTATTAAACAGTTATTAAAGGACTGCGACACGTAGAATAGATCATACTCTCAGATCCAGCACTGTACCCATTACATTATAAGGGTTGTTTTTACGTGTTGCGGATAGACTTGGAATAAAACAGTAGATAGCTTTTAAAGACTTTATTGCCTTTCGTACTCTCCTCGAAGATTCTCTACTTTTCCATACACGCTTAATAGAGTCACAAATGCGTGTTTGAAGGCATCGACTCTCTCTTCTGGCAACTGCAACCTTCGACCACGCAGTTCCTTCTTGATTTTCGGAAAAATAAAGAAATAGTTGGGAATTAGATCCGGACTGTACGGACGATGGTCTAACAATTCGACATATTGTTGCATTAAAAAGCCAATCGTCTGGCGTACCGTGTGCGAACTTTGTTTGGTGGAGCACGATTCATCATTCGGGGTTGGCTTTTCGAAGTTCAGCGATGACTTGCGGCAAACCAATGGTTATATACCAATTGGCAGTAACAGTTCTTTGATCATGTTGAGGGATTGCCGCTACATGACCTGCTTTCGAAATAAATGTCGCGACTATCTTTTTGGAGACACTCCGAGAATGGATGACTTTTGTCGGCTGTTGTTCACATTGGAACACCCAATCTGACTGGCGTTTATTTTGCGGCTCGTATAAGTAAATCCATGATTCATCACCACTGACGATGTCATACACGTTCTTAGTTTCCGGCGTTGAAGCGGTCTAGAGTTTTTTGCTACCAATTGTCTTCGGAAATTTTAAAAAATTATTACACGAAAATGTTCTCGGTATAATTCCATTTTCAAGCAACTTATCAACTTTGACAGTTCGTTGTAGCTACGTCGCTACACGTATTTCATTGAAGCTTTGGATTTAGATTAACTAAAGATGGAGGTAATTTTTAGTACTGATATTTAATTAGTGGCGTCTTCTGAGGCAGGGGAAATATGCAAAACTTCAAACACATCCTCGTAAAGCCAAAAGATTTTTGGTTCATAAGGAATATACAAATATGAAGTTTCACCAAAATACATCATCGTATTGAGTTCTAGTCAACTTTATACGCTCATAATACCAACATATAAGAATAAAGATAATATAACAAGATTGTTTGTAATAGGAATCGCTTAAGCAGTCTTGTTTGAATTATTGTTGGAAAACTTATTAGTGACATAAGCATTAATCTTCGATTTGTTGAAAAAGGAGGTGGACTGTACATTGGTGATCATTGAAAAAATTGCTACCATCACATATACATTACCGCTCAAAAGCGTTTAGGCACCCCTGTTTTCATGGATTATTCATATAGTATTATGTTTACCAAAAAAACATCATAATAAAATGAAATACGTATTTAAAATGTAGTTCAGTAAGATAAACACCCATTATATCGCATAGGGTTTACTATCATTTACCTGCACTTGGTCGGATTACCATAAACTGTTTATTGCGGTGCAATTACAATAACAATCCCTCTGAATTTACTGGGTAAATTTAGTCATCTGTTAGATTGTAGGTAATAATGTTTAAATTACTTTCCTACAAGATTATAGTGAAATCTGTAACCTATGGTCAGTTGCAGTGTGGTATTTACTCTATTCACGTCGTGAGCGAAATATCGTGTGACAATTTTTTAAAATGCATCCGCGAAGAGAAATTAGTACGGAAACACGTGCGCTTATAATAGCTTACCATAAAAGTGGCATAAGTAATCGACAAATTGCCAAAAAAATGAAAATACACCACGCTACGGTTGACTATAACGTAAAAAAAAAATCGGGAAACTGGCAGTTTTCTTAATAAAAGACGGAGTGGAAGACCAAAAGCGACAACATCTGCAGATGATCGCAGAATAGTGGTTACCAGCAAGTTAAATAGACGCAAAGCAGCACCGGCAATCACCGCAGAATTAAATGTTGGTCGCCAAAAACTAGTCAGTGTTTCTACAGTCAAACGTCGCCTACAGAAAGCCGGGCTCCATGGACGTGTCGCGATGAAAAAGCCATTACTACGTATGGACGTTATGGACGGATGAGTCCAAATTTGAGCTGTTCGGAACCCGAGGACGCATATTCGTAAGAAGATCTGTGGGTGAACGTGCCAAAGAAGAGTGTATTGCTGCTACCGTGAAGCATGGTGGAGTTCTATCATCATTTGGGGCTGTTTTGCTAGCACTAGTGTAGGGGACATTGTGAAAATTGACGGTATATTAAAAAAAGAAGGCTACCGCGAAATTTTGGAGAACCACGCAATATCTTCCGGAATTCGACTTTTGGGTCAAAATTTTATCTTCCAGCAAGATAATGATCCAAAACATTCCTCTAAATTATGTAAAGACTATTTACGCCATTTAGAAGAGGAAGGAACTCTCAATATTATTGAGCCTCCCCAGAGCCCCGACTTGAATCCAATCGAGTTACTATGGGAAGAACTAGATCGGGAAGGACGGAAATCGGCTACATCAGCTACTGACGTGTGGAGCAACTTGCAATCGAGTTGGACCTCAATAACACAAGAAACTCTGGCAAAACTTTTTGCGAGAATGCCTCGATCGTGTGCCGCAATTATTAAATCAAGAGGAGGTCACATAGATGAAAGCAAAATTTAAATTAAACGTTTTAATTTTCACATTTAAGTAATATGCAATACCATCAACAGTGAATATTATATAGCGTTATTGGAGCATTTGAAGGCCGAAATTTTAAAGAAACGACCGCATATGGCAAAGAAAAAAAAATTGTTTCATCAAGACAACGCACCGTGTCACAAGTCAATCAAAATAATGGCAAAACTACATGAATTGAACATCGAATTGCTCCCACATCCACCGTATTCGCCAGATTTGGCTCCCAGCGACTACTGGCTGTTCGTAGACCTCAGAAAAATGCTCGCCGGTAAGAAATTTCGCACGAATGAAAAGGTTATCGCTGAAACAGGCCTATTTTGAGGCAAAAGATAAATCCTTCAACAAAAGTGGTATTGATATGTTAGACCGGCGCTGGAATGATTGCGTTGCTCTTGATGGAGATTACGTTGATGAATAAAGCTAATTTTGAACCAAAAAACCGTGTTTTCTTTCTTAGGTCCGGGACTTTTCAGCCCATATGTTACATCTACATATAGACCTAAAATTTAGTAAATAAATGGAATAGAATATATGCACTTTGCATATAATCCGGTCTCTACTCATAAGTATCTTCGAAAATATTTTTTTTATAACGCCATTTCTTTTAGGCGTCATCACAATCTATGTATAAAATTCCATGAAAATGTTTGACCGCATTTTCAATTGGATTTTATTGTAGTTTGTGATTATAACTAAAGGAAAATGGATTACTAATTACATACTAACTACAATATATAAAACCATTTAAGTTTCACGGTTAAACTGTTAACGCTGCTCTGTCGCTCGATGGGTCTGAAACTTGTTCTACAAACTATGCATTGACATGTGCATCGCTAGTAGTTACCACAAGAAGGTTGTTAGTGAAGCACAAACTTGTACGGCATCAAAACGTTTCCGTTGCGATGAAAAAGTTATGTTCGTATTAGAATTTCACCGTTACGATGTAGAAATTCTTTATTAAATGGTTGAATTTTATTCGTATGAATTTCTTTCGCTGATGTTAAAATTTACTGCTGCCTTGAAATATTCCAGGTTTTGGTGTTTAAATACTTCTTTGGTACAGAAAATTGTTTTGAGCCAAACCATGGCGACGCGTCTTTTGCTGAGCTAAGATTCAATAAAATATTATGTTATAAATATTATTTATTTACTTCTTATATTTTACGTCTATTTGTAGATGTCTTACTCTAATTAATTAGTGTAATACATCTACATATTGACGCAAAATATAACAAATAATTAAAATAGAATATATGCACTTTGCATATAATCCGGTTTCTAAGAGTTACAAACAATCAGTTGAAATGTATCCTTTATACGACTAAGTTGTATGAACAGCTATTAGTGTCTGACCATTTCTGTAAGGTGATATTAACAAAATATATGTCAACATATTATAAACTGCAAATTAAAAGTTAGTTCGACGCTTATTAATAAGGTATTACATTTGATAGTTGTGAACATATTACTAGATAGGTGCATTCTTATATTGGTGACAAAATGTCTTATAATATTTATACATTCCTATTATTGATAATAATAGGACGGGTTAATATAAGCAAAAGTTTCGTAACAGACCTAACTTCTCCATCCTTGTTCGCACAGAGCGCTAAGTGAAATCCATTGGTTTTACCACTCAATCTTATGGACGATACGTCAATGTCTAATCCCAATGAATTATTGATTATATTATATTATATTATAATATTCGTAGTTCTTTTTACTGAAAAGGTAATTTTGGCACTTGCATTGTACGTATCTGCATCGAAGTTTGGTTCAAGTTCCAGTTGATAAAGAGATGGTACCACATTGCCTGGTAGCAGATAATCTGCAGCTAAGGTTTTTGTTTGCGGTATTTGACTCTGATCAACGACATGATGAGCTTTGACTGCAAGAAACGTAAAAGCTAGAATCATTATCTTAGTTGCAATGCTAAAGACATTGCAGTGAACAACCTTGGTATTATCGAAACGATTTATAAAGGTTTTTTCAGGAATGCCTTTTTATAGTTTATGTTTGCATAATAAGTACTTTAAGATAACAAATTTCTCAGTAAAGTACATGTTTGAACCGATGAACTTTTTTCTAATTGCACAGTATATGTACTGAAGTATGTAAGTATGTATACATTTATCGATTATGGTATCAATGTTCACCTTTAGACTATCTACTTCTTTGTGAGTTACTAACATTGAAAATATTCTTAATTATACTTCCTTTAGGATTGCGAATAAATCTAAGTAACCTATTACATTCAGTATGATCTAATTTATTGAAATGTGCTGAGGAATCTTTGGCATTGTATTATATCGAAAGTGTATAATTTAAATGATCGTGATATTACAAAATTCTTAATGTTTTAAATGTAACAATACAAGACCTTGTATATTTTAAAAATATGTGAAACATGAGCACTGTCTGTATTTATTTTGCATTATCTACAAGTGGATCAGTTTCAAGTGAAGGGAATATGGCAGTGTCATTCACAATAATTAATCAGGAAATGAAATTTTTAACAATAATAACACTATACTTTATTTATTACAGTTAATATAACGATAATGTTTGGAAATAGTGTCAAAATAGTGCTCGCATAATTGTAAATTATGAATATTTACAACATCGAATATAAATAAAATCTGATATATAAATAAAATGTAGATAGCATACACAATACTTTAAAAGCATAACAACAAAATATGAACAAGATATTTATATATATAACAGGGTAGAAATAAAACACACATACAGCATACTAAATCTCACACCCTTCCAATGCGCCTGCAGTGGGTTATACCACAGAATAACAGAAGGGACAAATTTGTCGGCTTCTTTGATATTTGTGTGGCCTTATTTTTTACCTACAAAATTAAGTAAAGTTTGTTAGACGTCATATTGAAGATAATGGAATGGTAGGATATTCAAAAGACAAAATTGTAATTATAATTTATTCTGTTAATTTGTAAGCAATATATTCGTAAGGTTTACCACTATATCACACTTACTAAAGCAAAAATAAAGTGGCATATTTCAATTAGTGGGGATCAGAAGTTAGGGATATAAACCTGGACCGAAGGCAGATGAATAATATAATTAGTAATTCGACACAGTAACAACTCTAGCACGATAACAGAGAACAGATTGTTGTATATCGTATTGCATCTGTCACTCTGTCAACAGTTTAATGCGGTTTTACTTCCAATCCCTCTTAATTTACAAAAGGAATAAAAAAAAATTATACATAAAAGAGAAATGAAACAACAAATCGTGTTTTAGTGTTTATTACAAATGTCTCCCTATACTTTATTTTACATTTTTCCTTTATTACAGGCCAGTTCTCTATTTAAGAATTTTATTGTGTAAAATATTCTCAATCTAACGCATAATGAGGTGGTACGTAATTTACACTTGCAAAATGTCGTTTTAAAGTGTGCCCTATTTTAGGTGAGGGACTAAACTAGAAAATAGTTCCAATTTATGGCTACGCAAGTGGCTCTCCCGGCATTTCTAACTTGCCAAAAAATTTGTCCTCTTCGCCACTTTTAAAATGGCAAAATATGGAAGAAGCAGTAATATAGTTGGATGCCTCCAGAGCATGCTTTTCGTATTGTACGCAAGAATGTTTCTCCAAACACTTTTTTATCAGATATAACATAGGAAAACGTATTTACTGCTGGAAGATCCAAGTTCCTATAGTCTCTTCATCCTACAAAGATTTCTTCGTTTTCAATAATCGGCACAATAGGTAATTGTGTCTGTATTTGTGAGCTATTTAGCTGTAGTTAGTTTAGTACACTATCCGTATAGTCAGCACAGTTTGCTCCTTCGACATGCTGAAAGTAGGACATGCAAAATAGCTTTTAAACGCACGTTTAAATTGTATCGGAGTAGGGTTTCTTGCGTTGCCTCCTTGGCAGATTAAATAATTTTCTAATGCGTCTTGTTGGGTACACCAGTATAAATAGTTTTGGCTCGATTATTACAGTCCACATTGTCAATAAGGTATTCAAAGTAATGCGCTAGCATTTGATCGTTTTAATCTGCTTTGTTACTTTTCTTTCATTATGGAAAACTTGAAGTGTTCTAAACATGTTATCCATTTCTTTAATAAATTACACTTGAGATGGCTGTCCAGATAATTGCTCTTGTTTTGATTGTGGAGAGGAATTTAATATATCAAATAAACTATTCATTTTTTCTACAAATACTATTGTTCCTGTAGCGGCAGTAGACAATACTCCTAGGGCTATATCTTATTCATTCTTGCAACCAGTGATTGACTGAATAATTGTACAGCAAGTTTCACTCTCATTTTCTCAAAATTTATATATACATACTGTTTACAACAATTACAAAGGAATAGTTGAGGTGAGACAAATCTCCAAGTAATGGACGATGTGCACTAACAGTCGAACACCTTGAGAGAAATAAATCATTTTATTATAAGGACTTTAATAGCGTGTCAAACAAAGATTCAGACTTCAAATTCTTTTGTAACTTCGAAGTTGATTTGAAGTAAATATCATTAGGGGTGGAACGGTTATTTTCATTATACAGAAATATTTTTTTGTTGTGGCGAACGTCATCCCGTAGTTGCTATTGGAAACACACCAAGTACGGTAGCTCACTCAGTTTGGTGATATTTCTCAGAAAGGTAAGTATCCCAAAGTACTATTACGTATAACAAATTACTTCTTGGTCATTTAACCCGATGTGGACGGCAGTTGTATTAATAAGTTCACAATACAAATATATATATACACTACCGCTCAAAAGTGTTTAGGCACTTTCACTGACAGCAAAAATGTATAAAAACTCAGCAAAAATGTTAATAATATTTATTTTTTATGTACAGATACACGTACATGAATAAAAATATATTAAATAAATGTGAAAATTAAAACGTTTAATTTAAATTTTGCTTTCTTCTATGTGACCTCCTCTTGATTAAATAATTGCAGCACACAATCGAGGCATCCTCGCAATAAGTTTTGCCAGACTTTCTTGTGTTATTGAGGTCCAACTCGATTGCAATTTGTTCTACACGTCAGTAGCTGATGTCGGAGCCGATTTTCGTACTTCCCGATCTAGTTCTTCCCATAGTAACTCGATTGGATTCAAGTCGGGGCTCTGGGGAAGCTATTCCATAATTTTGATAGTTTCTTACTCTTCTAAATGGCATAAGTAGTCTTTACGTAATTTAGAGGTATGTTTTGGGTCATTATCTTGCCGGAAGATAAAATTTTGACCCAAAAGTCGAATTCCGGAAGGTATTGCGTGGTTCTCCAAAATTGCGCGGTAGCCTTCTTTTTTTAATATACCGTCAATTTTCACAATGTCCCCTACACTAGTGCTAGCAAAACAGCCCCAAATGATGATAGAACCTCCACCATGCTTCACAGTAGCAGCAATACACTCTTCTCAGGCACGTTCACCCACAGATCTTCTTACGAATATGCGTCTTCGGGTTCCGAACAGTTCAAATGTGGACTCATCCGTCCATAGGACGTTGTTCCAGTCTGCTAGGGTCCAGTGTTGGTATTCACGAGCCCATTTAAGTCGCTTTTGCTTGTTTTCTTTGCGTAGTAATGACTTTTTCATCGCAATATGTCCATGGAGCCCGGCTTTCTGTAGGCGACGTTTGACTGTAGAAACACTGACTAGTTTTTGGCGACCAACATTTAATTCTGCGGTGATATCCGGGGCTGTTTTGCGTCTATTTAACTTGCTGGTAACCACTACTCTGCGATCATCTGCAGATGTTGTCGCTTTTGGCCTTCCACTCCGTCTTATATATTTTATTTTATATTTTTTACGTTATAGTCAAACGTAGCGTGGTGTATTTTCATTTTTTTGGCAATTTATCGATTACTTATGCCACTTTTATCGTAAGCTTATTATAAGCGCACGTGTTTCCGTACTAATTTCTCTTCACGGAGGCATTTTAAAAATTGTCACACGATATTTCACTCACGACGTGAATAGAGTAAATACCACACTGCAACTGACCATAGGTTACAGATTTCACTATAATCTTGTAGGAAGGTAATTTAAACATTATTACTTACAATCTAACAGGTGACTAAATTTACCCAGTAAATTCAGAGGGATTGTTATTGTAATTGCACCGCAATAAACAGTTTATGGTAATCCGACCAAGTGCAGGTAAATGATAGTAAACCCTATGCGATATAATGGGTGTTTATCTTACTGAACTACATTTTAAATACGTATTTAATTTTATTATAATGTTTTTTTGGTAAACATAATACTATATGAAGTGTATATATAACCACATCAAGTTATTAGGAAATTAGAAAATAAATTTAATTAGAAATATATAATAGACAAATGTTACGTAACGAAATTGCAGGTGCTGTGCTTTCCTTTTGCATTTCCGAGTCATTGATGAGATTTATGGGAAAAACTAACAACAATTCGGAATATTCTAAGATTTCAGACTCCCGAGAAACCCACATTTTTCGAGGAAAATGACCTGATTTTCCGTGTTTTACTATGAAGGAGATATAATCGAAGTTCCAGAATACGAAAATTGTGTCTCTCGTACGATTTCCAGTCGTTTTAGACTATTCGGAATATTCTAAGATTTCAGACTCCCGAGAAACCCACATTTTTCGAGGAAAATGACCTGATATTGCGTGTTTTACTCAGAAGGAGATATAATCGAAGTTCCAGAAAACGAAAATTGTGTCTCTCGTACGATTTCCAGTCGTTTTAGACTATTCGGAATATTTTAAGATTTCAGACTCCCGAGAAACCCACATTTTTCGAGGAAAATGACCTGATGTTTCGTGTTTTACTATGAAGGAGATATAATAGAAGTTCCAGAATACGAAAATTGTGTCTCTTGTACGATTTATAGCCGTTTTAGACTATTCGGAATATTCTAAGATTTCAGACTCCCGAGAAACCCACATTTTTCGATAAAAATGACCTGATTTTGCGTGTTTTACCATGAAGGAGATATAATAGAAGCTCCAGAATACGAAAATTGTGTCTCTCGTACGATTTCCAGTCGTTTTAGTCTATTCGGAATATTCTAAGATTTCAGACTCCCGAGAGACCCACATTTTTCGAGGAAAATGACCTGATTTTGCGTGTTTTACTATGAAGGAGATATAATAGAAGTTCCAGAATACGAAAATTGTGTCTCTCGTACGATTTCCAGTCGTTTTAGACTATTCGGAATATTCTAAGATTTCAGACTACCGAGAAACCCACATTTTTCGAGGAAAATGACCTGATCTTGCGTGTTTTACTATGAAGGAGATATAATAGAATTTCCAGAATACGAAAATTGTGTCTCTCGTACGATTTCCAGTCGTTTTAGACTATTCGGAATATTCTAAGATTTCAGACTCCCGAGAAACCCACATTTTTCGAGGAAAATGACCTGATTTTGCATGTTTTACTATGAAGGAGATATAATCGAAGTTCCAGAAAACGAAAATTGTGTCTCTCGTACGATTCCCAGTCGTTTTAGACTATTCGGAATATTTTAAGATTTCAGACTCCCGAGAAACCCAAATTTTTCGAGGAAAAGGACCTGATTTTGCGTGTTCTACTATGAAGGAGATATAATCGAAGTTCCAGAATACGAAAATTGTGTCTCTCGTACGATTTCCCGTCGTTTTAGACTATTCGGAGTATTCTAAGATTTCAGACTCCGAGAAACCCACATTTTTCGAGGAAAATGACCTGATTTTGCGTGTTTTACTGTGAAGTAGATATAATAGAATTTCCAGAATACGAAAATTGTGTCTCTCGTACGATTTCCAGTCGTTTTAGACTATTCGGAATATTCTAAGATTTCAGACTCCCGAGAAACCCACATTTTTCGAGGAAAATGACCTGATTTTGCATGTTTTACTATGAAGGAGATATAATCGACTTTCCAGAAAACGAAAATTGTGTCTCTCGTACGATTCCCAGTCGTTTTAGACTATTCGAAATATTTTAAGATTTCAGACTCCCGAGAAACCCAAATTTTTCGAGGAAAAGGACCTGATTTTTCGTGTTCTACTATGAAGGAGATATAATCGAAGTTCCAGAATACGAAAATTGTGTCTCTCGTACGGTTTCTCGTCGTTTTAGACTATTCGGAATATTCTAACATTTCCGACCCTCGAGAAACTATAACGATAACGATAACGATAACGATAACGATAACGATAACGATAACGATAACGATAACGATAACGATAACGATAACGATAACGATAACGATAACGATAACGATAACGATAACGATAACGATAACGATAACGATAACGATAACGATAACGATAACGATAACGATAACGATAACGATAACGATAACGATAACGATAACGATAACGATAACGATAACGATAACGATAACGATAACGATAACGATAACGATAACGATAACGATAACGATAACGATAACGATAACGATAACGATAACGATAACGATAACGATAACGATAACGATAACGATAACGATAACGATAACGATAACGATAACGATAACGATAACGATAACGATAACGATAACGATAACGATAACGATAACGATAACGATAACGATAACGATAACGATAACGATAACGATAACGATAACGATAACGATAACGATAACGATAACGATAACGATAACGATAACGATAACGATAACGATAACGATAACGATAACGATAACGATAACGATAACGATAACGATAACGATAACGATAACGATAACGATAACGATAACGATAACGATAACGATAACGATAACGATAACGATAACGATAACGATAACGATAACGATAACGATAACGATAACGATAACGATAACGATAACGATAACGATAACGATAACGATAACGATAACGATAACGATAACGATAACGATAACGATAACAATAACAATAACAATGACAATGACAATGACAATGACAATAACAATAACAATAACAATAACAGTAACAATAACAATAACAATAACAATAACATATTGAACGTATCGCGTTAAACTTGTCCAGCAATTTTCATTGGCTGATAGCTTGGTTATAATTGTGTCGATCGTAAATTCAGAAGGATAGCTCACCGCTGTCCAGGATGGCGTGTTTCATACGTTTCCGTATGCAAAGAGTGTGTTGGAAATGCCATTGGGGGACGCCCGCTGTAGGGCGTGTAGAACCCATGAGGAAACGGTAATGCATCTGTTGTCGGCGTGACCGCGTATGCTCCCATGCTGTGCACGGACCGCCATAACATGGCCCTCAAAGTGCTTTACTACCACCTCAGGCATGAATATTAAATAGACGAGCATAGCATCGTGCCGTACCAGGTTCGTGATCCGGTGGCAGTAATCACCAATGATAGATGTAAGATGTAGTTCCCCTTTAGCACCACGACTCAGCTGCCACATAACAATCAGGATTTGGTGATTCTGGATTCTTTGGAAAAGATAATGTACATAATAGAGATGTCCTGTCCTCCCGATACTATCATAGCAGATAAGGAGGACGAAAAAAAGTACAAAGATCTAATGTATGATTTTAAAAATACCTACAAAGAATACGAGACCATCTTCATCCCAATAATAGTTGGCGTAATGGGACAAATGAGGAGCAATATAACCGCATACTTAGGAAAAATAAAAATAATCAAAAGCAAAAACATCAATTCATTAACCAAATGCAAAAATACGTCATTCTTGGATCGCTCGGTATCCTGAGATCTCACGAGGCTAGTCGCTCCCCAACTCAAGGCTAGACGTTCCGACTGCTAATCCTCACGAGGGGAAATAGCCGAAAAAGACATGGGGTAGTGTAATCGCGAACTGCACTGCTCCCTATGGAGCTATGGTGACGCAACTGATAAAAGACGGTTTTGGGGAGCCGCGCCGGTGGCGCTCTTACGCTCGTGCGTGGGGTCGTGGCTGGGGCGGTCCCAACGTAAGGGCCCCGGGGTGTGGGCTCACCTAGGTGGGTCCGCACCCTGGGTTAGGTGTAGGGGTGGAGGAAACATCAAATGGAAATAGAAAAAAATAAATAATAATAATAATAGTAATAATTTTTATTCCTTCTTAGTAGAAAACTATAAAGGCAAAAGTAAATAAATAATAATCATCCATGTAATAGTCGGGAATGTAGAAATTCATCTATGATATAAGGTTCAATATGTAGTAGCAATTCGCGAATTGATTTTTTAAATACATGAATGTTACTTACTTGTTGTATTTCATGGGGGAAACTATTGAAAAATTTTAGACTTACATAACTAAGACTTCTCGCAGTTAACTGTAGCCTTTGTTTGAGGTAGCAGTAATTTATTTTGTGTCTAGTATGGTGGGTGTGAAGGAAAGTATTATGTTCAAACAATTTTTTGCGTTTGAATAAAAACACTATATATTAGAAAATATAAATTGCAAACATGGTCAAAAACCTGTTAGCTCTAAAATGCCATCTATAAGATTGATTGTAATTGAGGCGCAACATTAAACGCAGAACTTTTTTCTCACTAAAAAAATACGATCGAGTTCTCTACTATTTCCTCAAAAGACGACGCCATACTTTAAATGCGTATAGCAGACAGAAGCATTAACAACATCACGCACTATTCGTGTACAATAACAAAAAGTATTTACTTTCTTACAAACTAAATCTATATGACTATTCCATTTGAGACAGTCATCCATAGCAAGGCCTAAAAGACGTGCTGAATGTCCTACTTATTAAGAGATAGATGCTCAGGATAATTCATTTCCTTCGCTTTTAAGAGCATAATGTTGGTTTTACTGTGATTAAACATTAAGCTATTAGCAGTTAACCATTGTTTAAGTAATTTCAAGAATCTGGAGCCATTGTCAATGACCGTTTCTAATGAGAATCCTATGACTACCAAAGAAGTGTCATGGGCATAGTTCATCATAATGGGTCTATTCTCCATCAAAGGGTACTCGACAGCATAGACATCATTAAAATAAATAACAAAAGTAGTGGTCCCAAGATACTACCTTGAGGTACGCCCTTACAAACATAAATGGGATTTGAATAAACACGATCACCATTGGAATTGATCTCAACTGTCTGCTGCCTATGATTCAAGTAAGATTTGAACCAGGATAAAGATGTGCCTCGAACGCCATCTCGTTCTAGCTTACAGATTGATTTAGAATGGTTTATGCTATCGAATGCCTTCGACAGATCAAGCAGAATACAACGTGGTAAGTTCTTACGCTCGAAGGCTGTAATAATAAAATTCATGAGATCGAAAACGGCGGTTTCGATATCTCTACCCCTAAGGGATCCATGCTGATGGCAACCAATCAAATTATACTTATTAAAAAGTTATACAGTCGGTCAAATACAACCTTCTCAAAAATTTTTGAAAAAGCTGTAAGTAAATTTATAGGCCTGTAACTATTCAGATAGTCAGCACCACCCCTTTTGTAAAGAGGTATTACATTTGCGAGCTTTAAGCTGTTAGGAAAAATACCGTTTTGGGAAGAAAGGTTAATAATATGGCAAAGTGGTTCTATATAACACTCTGAAGATATTTACAAAAAATAAGTGGGAATATCGTCAATGCCAGACGACCTGGAACTCCTTAACGATTTAATAAAGGTTAAGAGTTCAGCAGGACATGTAGGAAACAAATATAAAGAACGAGGATTCTTACGAATAGTATGAAAGGTGAAAGGTTAACAATTTTTGAATAACTAGACAGTACGTTATAATGTCAATTGTAGAAGACACATACTGGGTTTCGCAAATTTTTAGATACGATTATAACTGTTTAATTAAATGTTATTTCCAATAAATTCTGTAACAAAAAAAAACATGTACGCATTTTATCCCATTCTGATTGAGTTAATTAAGTTTTATTATGGCTTCCTCAGTAATAAATAAGCGATCGCGCTTGATTCTATGCAGTTAAACAAATGGAATCCACTGCAATTGTTCTTTTTTGTGTGTTATTTCTTGTAATGAAAACTGCAACTAGAGATATAATTATCGAGGATGAACCTATTGGTGTTCAAGCTAACAACATACAAGATATGGATAACGAAGAAAATGGACCTAAGATCGGTTCATCTTGCCACGTAGAGTATCAAGTGGTGAAAAGAGTCGTTGGACATTGCCTGCTAAAGGTTGCGTAGCTGGAAACTATTTACAGCCATTTCATCCAGAGTGCATGTGAAAGCGCATATAGCAAGAGAAATATTGAACTATACGTATTGTGGTGGAAACTCTCAGGCTCTTATTTTGACGAGTGGATTCTTAATTTATCTTTTTCTTTAAATTATATGTACATTAAATTAAATACTTAATGTAACCAATCTGATACTATATACATATACAGGAAATATAGACTAGAATACTGAAACAATGAATTTTGATGAGTTTTACAATTTTAAGTATTTTATATTTGAAAAGTACTCACACATACCTACTGAATTTTAGATATTTTTCGCTTTCTTATGGATGTCATTGTTTGATGACGTAAGCAAAGATGGCAGGTTAATCCAACTACGATTATTTAATATGGATATCGAATATTCGGGCACGGAAGATATGTATGCCTGATTACCTATATCTAATGACGTGCGTCTAAAGATCCATTTGATGAATAGTATATTGAAATGATAGCTGATATAAATATATAACTAACTATAGTACCAACTTACAAACAATTAATTTTCTATTCCGACATTCCCACTAGAATGAATGTTCATACTATGACAAAAATATTTATGCTGCTCCTTTGGTAGCACTTTCGTGAAGCTATCAGGTACCATTTTCTGTGTAAAAATGGGGTTTATTTGAACATGTTGCTCCGCAACTTTTTCCCTAATGAAATGGTACCTGATATCTATATATATACGCTTTGGTTATAGCAATATATCGTTACAAGTATGTTCTTATTTTCCGGAATTTCTTCCCCAAACTTCTTTAATCAAAGAGCTTCTTACGAAGCTGTAACTAGAGCTATATATTTGGCTTCAGTTGTTGTAAGCGGCACTGTTTGTTGTTTCCTTGTGTTTCAAGAAATTAGTGCTTGTCCCTTTGATATATCCTGTGGTCGATCTGCTTTTATCTCTATCAGAAGGCCAGTTCGCATTACTATATCCGGTTAGCAATGTATCCGCAGATGTCTGGTACCATAATTTAGAGGCATTAGCCTTTAAATATATTAGAATTCGTTTGACTGTCCCCCAACGATTTTCTCTAAGATTGTTGTTAAAAAGACTTACCAGATTTACTAGCCTTGTATATTGGATAGGTGGAGTAAACCTCGCACTGCTTCTTGATACGTTATGTTCTTCACTTCTATCCTTTCTTGTTCATTCTATGGACACAGCTTTGCTCAATTTAACATTAATATCCAAGAAAGTTAATACACCATTACTATCTGACATATTTAAACGTTGTAACAATTGTTGGGTATGTTTTTGCTGATTCAGCCAAAGTTTACCATTGTTGTTAGTTGTGTGGTGTATATGCCTAGACAATTCTTTAATTTTTCTAAATTTTCGAACTTATTTTTTATTTATTCTATTTGATATTGTATAGTTCACGCCCTTATTTTATTTTGTTGTTGTTGGAGGCGAAGCTTTTATTCGTTGCAGTTTTCTTCTACCTATTGGATATTACAGATATCTACTTTAGTTACTAATTACCGACTTTTGATTTATAATTTAAATTGAAAAAGGTCCCAGAATAATGCAATGCAGTGCCGCTGGCGAGACACCAACTTGCCGCTCCAAACCGGTCCGAAGGCACAAAGTTACAAAGACCCAGGAATGATGACAAGGAAATGCGGTCGAGGGAGAAATAACAAAGTAACTTTTTTTCTGTTTACTTTTTTATGATTATTAAATTTTAAGTACTTTGTTTCGTTGAATAGAAAAAAATAAGCTAAAGCCGCTTAGCGGCATGAATTTTAAACACTGAAATATAGTGGTCTTCTAAATCATTATTTTCGTTTTTCTTCATTTTTTCTTCTTTACTGTTTAACCATTCTCATATGTTTTATCATTTTTCATGTAAACTAATTCGTATGCACAATATTGCACAACTTTCACCCTTTCAATTTTGGGCATTAAGCCACCAACTGTTGAGTAGAATTTGCGTTTTGTAGCGTTATTCGTGTACCACCCGATTCTAAGTAGTATATTTTAAAAAGCCGCCTATCATTTTTAACATCTCTTCGTTACCCCGAAATGAAGCTTCTTGATTATTTACAACTCTTATTCATTCCAGCTTATTTTAGTTCTTCCAAGATTTTATTTATTAGTTGTTTCGGGTAATTACTATTCCTCTCTACGTCTTCGACTCTGTTATTGGTTTCGTAGAAAAATAAGTACCAAATAATTCTTCTCCTGAAGATACTGCTTCCTTGCGAAGATTCACTCTACTTCTAAGTTGCGAACACTTAGGTAGCTTGGCCCGCAAGTCTACAGAAAATTAATCCATAACTAAAGTAGGTCCGGTCGAGGAGAACTCCCAAGTAACCCCTCTTTCCTTTTTTGCTTTTTCTCTTGTTTCAGATAAGTGTCTTATTTTTTCTATCTCAAAATTATTAAATCTATTACTTTAAAGCGATTTTTGTTGGTCGTAAAATTCCATGAGTGTCGCCACACGGCAAATAATGTTTAGTATTTAAAATTTAATACCTTTTTTGTTGTTTCGAAGCTTTAGAAAATTGCTTGAGTTATTTTATTGTCTGATAAATGTAATGCTCCTGAACTTACTGTTCAACCATGCATGTATTTTTTTAACTTGTAAAACTTTTTGTGAACCAACAAGAATGCATACAGGTTAGGGAAAAAATTAACTGTTCTTTTCTTGAAAACTAAACTGTTATTAGTCTATTTTATATTCTACTCTTTACTAGGCAACTTACCAGTCATAAACGAACTACTATGATGAGATAATATAGAAATGAAATAAGAGTTAGAGGAGAAAGAAATAAAAAGAAAAAGAAAGAATGAAAGGTGAAAAGACTAAGAGAAAGAAAAAGAGATAGAGGGGAGAGGGAGAAAGAAAGAAAAAATGAACAAAAGAAAAAAGTGGGATTCCACTTTTCTCTTTTGTTCTTTCTGTCTCTCTTTCCTTCTCTTACTCTTTTCACCTTCCTTTCTTTCTTTTCCACGCCACCCCCTTTCATTCTTCTTCTTTTTATCTGTTTTTCTTTTTATTTCTTTCTCCTCTGACTCTTATTTCTAAATTATCTCATCATGACACAGTCCAATCCCGGAAGTAGTTCGTCTATTACTCACTCTGGCCGTAAAAGCCTACGTATTCATTTCAACTTACCAGTCATCTTTTTTATTTTTCTAGATTTATTTGCTTCTGCTCGACGCCCATTATTTTTTTAACTATATGTAATTCCTCGTGATTCTTCTTCTCCCGGTACTACATAAAGTTGCGCGTAATTTAGATAACTAGGGGAAGTACTTACTGCTTTGAGCTTGAACTAGACGGACAATTCCGGGAGTACTGCAAATAAGTGGTACACGCCGAAAATAATCCCTGTTAGTTATAAAAATTTCCAGTCACACAATATTTGGCGCCCCCTTTTAATCAAGTAGTAATACATACGAATCAATGGCCGAATCACATAGAGAGCCACATATTTACTACTCTTATAGCATCTATATACACTACTCATCTGTAGTTTTGGTTTTACATCTATATATAAAATATATATAAAATAAATTAATTTTATTTTATTTTAGAAGTCTAAGAGTTTCACAACATGTAGAGTAGACTAATTAATTTGTGTGTTGTGTGATGATGACTGTTGTCTTTCAAATCAACTGCATCACCCCAAAATACATTGATATATCATTGATAAATTTATCTCAGTTTAGATTGAAACGACTTTATACTTAATTAAATTATTTATTTTAAGTATAACATATTTTTTCAATTTTTTCAATTTTTAATTAACATTCTATTTACAGAGGCAAATCTAGTTTAAAATACAAAAACTATACAATGCAACAAAAGGAGAAATCTCAAATATTTACATTATGATTTATGAGCAATTATTCAGAGTTACTTCGTGGCTAATGATTAAGAATGCACACTTTTGCGAAAATTATAAAAAAAGGTATAACTAAATTTTACAATTAATGTTACTATACCTGTGTAGGGAATAGTGCAATGGAAGGTGCATGACAGATAACGAAAGCTTTAAAAAAGGGAAAAGATAGCTAGAAGGTAACTATTTACAAAAATAACCGACTGAAACAACTATAGACAACACATCAACTACTTCTAAATTTAACAAATAAAGAACAAAAACGGTTCCTTATTCGTGTTTTTCGCTATTAGATTAAAATCAGAAAAAGCCTCAAGCACACTACTTCTTTGATTCTAGTTCATGTAATCTTAATTACTGCTTTAGATAAGTGCTGTAATGAGACGAGCTTTGAAGTTTACTATTCTTTCACTTGTTTGAGCCAAACGCTGAAAAAATATAACATTTAGTATTTCTCAGGCTTATGCTTAATAGTTATATTACCAGAATTAAGTCTTGAACTAAATTAGCGAGTCCTCTGTTGGCAATCACGAATAGACGAGTGATTGGTCCGGGTATTCCCTCAGTGTATCCATCGGCGGTTTTAGCGACATCAATTTCAGCAACACCACCAGCTCCTGCTCCATTATCTTTCTCGTCAGATTCTTCCGTAGCTCCAGAGCCGGCTATTAACTGCAGACAAAATATCAAACTACAAATTAGTAAATTATTTTTTTCTATTTCCGTGCTCTTGTGTAACATTTAATACATAGAGGTATTTTTAAAATATCAGTCGTTTACACTCTACATTTTAGGTTCAACCCTTTTTTAATATATTTACTAATAAACTACATTCTGAACATATTTTAGTTAAGTATTATTATATAGGCAACTATTATATTATATTATTATAAGACCAAATATCGTAAAATTAAATGGGAGCATAAAAGTGTAATTGTAGTATTATTTTATAATACTATATTAAATACATGTTGTATTTAACGTTAGGATTTAAAGCAATAAATGATCGGTTACTTACACAATTATTTACTCACTAAGAAAAATCAGGACATTTTATTGTCCTTCATTGGATTTACAACATAGTTACTCAACTCGCAAAAAGAACTATGTATATTACAAATCAATAATCATTCAGTCATTTATTTATAACTTACTGTGTGTGACCTTTATTACACGCTATGATTTAAATAATCTAGTGTAGCCCTTGTTTTGCAGAATTTTCTAATTCCTTACGCAACTGCTATTCATCGTAAATTGTCTGTATGATGTATATCGTAAGCCAAGAGGAGCTAAGCTCATTTTTCGTTAGATTGGTGAAAGTCAGTTTCATTAGCATTCCTTGTCGAAGACGCGTTTACTTTCCATTTCTCTAAATATATGTGATGTATAAAATCTATCTCGGATTGGCAGAGCCGAATTTGTAGCGATTGTATCTGTCAGTCAGTTCGTTGTCATGCCTGGATCTAGTAGAAGGTATCATGAAAGGAGATATATGAGAGAAAATTTACGGAAGGGGCGATAATGTTCGACAGCCATGCATTTTACATTTTATATGTAAAGTAAATAGTGCTTGAGAAAGATAACAGACATGACATCTAACCGATCAGACAAAAGAAATATTTTGTTTGTATCGTAATAGAATAAAACATTAAAGTTGATAAGATACGTCAAGCACTATTTATAGGTCAAATAAAAACTGTTAGTGAATACAGTTCGTCAAATTTCTTGCGAAGCGTTAGTTATTCTTACATAGAAATTAGTACAAATTAGCTATATCAAGCTCATGCCATGGAAAAATAAAATTTGCAAAAAATCCCAATGGTTACGGAAAGTCTACTTTATATAGAGTTTTGTTCTTACTAGCGCATTCATAACATTTAATATTATTGAAACCATTAAAAGTTGAACGCATAAATATGACTTTGGCAGCTTCACTCTATTTATTCAAAATCAGGATGATTGAATGCAGTGGATATAAAGCTTATGGAATATCATAAGCGCTACAAAACCTATGATTATGGCCTTTGATATTAATCTCATGCTGTTAATTAAAAGCAAGTAATATTAGACGCAAAGTTTTTAAAATTAAAGTAATGAAATTTTCGAGTAAAGGTGCGAGGGGTAGAGGAAGGAGTGGTACCTGGGGAACGGCAGATGCGTCGAATACTCTCGTAGTTGTGGCAGTAGCTGATAAGCCAATTCCTAGATTCTGCGTTCCTGCTACCATACGATAGACGGTTCCTGCTGCGCGTGCTGCGCCATCTGCGGTTTGCTAAACATTATATAAATAATTCTTGTTTTCCTATGTACGCATGTCTCAACGTCAACTTATTTAGTACGTACGTGACATAACGATGAGGTTATATTCTTAGGTAAATACACAAGCTAATAATGGGTATTATGTATATAATACATACATACAACGGAAATGCACATAATTTAAGAAAAGTGTAATTTTTGTATGATCGTTATATAATCATATTACAGTTTACAGTAAAATTTTAAAGCTTAGTAGCTTCTTTCATTTATTAGTTATTATTTTAACACTGTGATATTACTGTTTGTTGAAGTTGAGACTGAATTATAAGTCTCTATCGCATTTTCTATGCTATTCGGCCCACAATGTTCTGAGGGTAGGAAATATTTTATCTTCATAATTTATGCAACATTTTTCATGGAAATTGTATAACGCTCAAGCGGAATTAATGCACATTATAGATTGATCCATCATACCATACCTCAATTTCTCATTTTTAACAATGCAGCAGTGTAAAGTGTACATTCTATTCACTGGACATAGAAAATACACAGATAAAAGAAAAACCCGTTCAGATAGCAAGTGTGTTTTGTTAAATGTACTTATTCAAAGCAAATAGCAATTCTTTTAATCTAACACGCTTTGTTTATTTGAGTATGCAATGATATTTTGTTACTAAAAACAATATGACTCAAACAAATGCTTATCACATAATAAATTCAACAAAATATTCAAATGACATATCGGGTGTTTCTTCATTTTTTTTGTATATTCTAAATTAGTTCATGAATTTAAAAAGAAAACTCACGAGTCCAGTAGGAGTTATACCTCGGGACGAGTCATTTTATATATTTAGAGGTATTAGTCTGTCACGATTAAATTCTTGCGGTAATTTCTGGTGTAGAGTTTGTTTATTCGTGTTAGACATGTTTCCGAGTTATAGTGGAAGTGGTGTTATAATGGATTTCTGACTCTTGATATCTTGCGAGACTTCTTCAAAAGAATATAAGGAAACCTCTGTTAGACAATAACGCAGTACATGAATATTATTTCATTAATTAATTACTATTCTACATCTGCGTATAGTTTAATTTTATGCTTCATGTGCGAATCCCGACGGTTCAACGAAGCTTAATGTAAGCGTCAATGTTAAACAGTCTATTTACATATGTAGCTAATATAAATTGTAGAAACTATCCGTAATAAGCATATACCGTCAGAACGTGCCTACATTAACGACTGCAGAATTCCCCAGTGTTGATGTTCTCGCGGACGAATGATGAAAATATGTGTTCCCGGGCTTTTGGCCGCTTGTAAGTTTATTCTGGTAATGATTTTTTCCATAACGTCGAGATCGCACTCGTCATCTTCAGGAGATGGTCTGCCACTCGTTAAAGCTAGAGATCGACTGGTAAGTGCCTCATTAGGTCTATTGATTTTGAACGAGAGGCGGAGGATACTCCATTTTATGGGTCCAGTGTGTGTGTATATTTCCCATGTTTTCCTTCTTTTTGTCTTGTGTAATATTATGGCTTGTGCAATTCCTTCTTTCCTTATTCGTCGTGTTGGTTGTATTACTCTTATGGCTGTTCTGTTATCATGCGTCTCCATTATGTGTAATGTGTTTCGTGTTCTTCTATATATTATAGTCTCGAGCGTTTCCAGGTCAAGTTCTTGAAACAGTGTTTCATTTGTGCCCCTGATGCGAGTCGCGTTAGTTTGTTGATTTTTCCCTGTATTTTTTTTCATTTGCGTTTCTGTTGCCTGATGCCAAAGTTCCCCAACGTAGGTGGCGATCGGTATTACTATAGTCTTAATTAAGTAGATCTTGTTGTCTAGTGACAGCTTACTTTTTTCGTTTAATAGTGGGTACAGAACCTTGGATGCTCCCGCTATCTTCTCGTTAATTTTGTTGATGTGCCGGCTATTTGTGAATTGTTCATCTAGGACGAACCCCAGGTACTTCACTTTCTTGGCCCATCCGATGGCGCGATTGTTAGTTTGGATTTCGTCAGGTTTTTTTATGTTTCCTACGTGGCGTAAAGTAGATGGCCGTAGTTTTCTCTGCATATACCCTTATTCGCCATTTTGAATACCATTTGTAGAGCGCGTCGATATATGTTTGTAATCTATCTGGTGTACTGGTGTACTGGTGTACTGGTGTACTGCCTATGGCTGTAGTAAATTGCGATCTAGTTTGCGAATTATGTAATATGACAAGTTTTTGGTTGCGGTATGTCGGAAATGTAGACGTTAAACAGAAGTGGCCGCAGCACCGAACGCTGGGGAACTCCTGCTTGCGTTATTCTGGTAGTGGAGATGTCTTCTTCTAATTTAACAGAAAATGTTCTGTGGCGAAGGTAATATTGAATGAGATTGGTAAGTGTGACTGGAATCCAGTGTAATCTCACTTTATGTATGACACCGTCCTGTCAGACTTTGTCTAACGCCTTCCCGACATCTAGCACGGTGGCTGCAGGTGGCGTAAATTTGTCCGTGTTCGAGGTGATGCGCTCTGACATTTTCAGTCACTGCGGTATCAGTCAGTTTTGTTTTTGGATTTTCTCGATTTATGTAGGATTATACTTGTAGCATATTTCCACGTCTTCGGGTAGTGCAGGTTTCTATATTATAATTTCTTTCAGCGAGTCTATGGCTTCTAAGATCAGATGTTTGATAGCAGTATTAGCAATTCCATCGCGGTCGAGCGCTTTACGGTTGGCAAGCGTTTTTATGATGGTCTGGAGTTCCTCGGTCGTCGCTTTTTGGATGATTATGGTGTCTCTGTACTCCGTGTGAAGTTGTTTGTTGATGACATCGGTGCATTTTTCGTGATTCCTGTTAGTGGATTAGGGCGGAAAGTCCACTCCAAGTAGGTAGCAAACTCTTCGGGTTTGTCGGAATTGTTGTTGATAGAGATTCATTGGCAATTTCTCTACTTTGAAATTTTGCATATGATATATCTATTTGAGGCATTATCTTGTAAACTAGATTTAGAGAGAAAATAAAACTCCTATTAGTAAGAAGTGTAATATAACCTGATGTTCGATTGATAGTGATGCATTTTTATTTCGTCCAATATTGTGAATTTCTTAAGAACTGTTGGAAAAAGTACAAATTCCTTGCAAGTTTGCAAATAATATACGGACATTAGTGTTGGTAGAAGTAGCATTTAACATGATTAAATCTAACTGATGCGCGTAGCAGTGCACGTAAGCAGCGTATTTGTAAGTTTGTTTACTAACACGGAAACACCGGCAACGGGCATATTCAGAATTGTATGAAACTTTACAGACTGAAGGCGTAGGTTAGTATGTTAGAAACACTGCGCAATTCTCTTTTCGGGGGAAACACCCGATTTAGGACTACACGCCTTCAAAGTTTGTGGGATCTTTTAATTTTTAGGTATATCTCCGAAATTATAACAGATATTAAAAAACTGTATCAACAAATCAGCAAAAAATTATATGGTCCCAGGGATGACAATCGTAGAAAGCCAATAATACGGATTACCTCCTACCCCATATTTTTTTAATAATTTCCCTTTTTGTTATTTATCAACAGAAATAGTTTTTACGTAGAAAGCAACAGTACATAACAAATAAAGAGAATTAATAAGAATAATAATTAAATAATATATCTAAAATTAGTAAAATTAAAATGCATCAAAAAAAAGGAGAGAAAGAGAGAGATTAAAAATGGAATTAAGTGACTTATAGGTAATAACTGAAACAGTAAGTTTCCGTAGAAACGCATATACAGTATAATCCATATCAAAATTAAAAATGGAATTAAGTCACTTATGTGTAATAACAGAAACAATAACTTGTCGTAGAAACGCCTGCATGTTTGTTTTTCGTGCCGTGTAAAATTGTTGTTTGATACAATGGCAGCAATTAATATAGTAATGCAGTGAACATGTGATAGAATGCAAACGCAGTTACATTAAACATTTTAAAAAATGTGGTAGA
Source organism: Trypoxylus dichotomus (assembly GCA_023509865.1). Taxonomy (NCBI): domain Eukaryota; kingdom Metazoa; phylum Arthropoda; class Insecta; order Coleoptera; family Scarabaeidae; genus Trypoxylus; species Trypoxylus dichotomus. The sequence continues at coordinate 33,413,687 of CM042077.1, read as the reverse complement.
ACTATATACCAACTGTATAGAATATTATTTATTCTTCAATACTATTTTCGAAAGACTTTCGACAAAGTTCACTAGGTGTATACGTTCTGTGTATATGCATGGATTGCACTTGCTCCGTAATCAAGGGCGTTTTTTTTTCATTTATTTAGCATATCGAATCAGATCTCAAGCATTAGATTACGTTACATGTTTAGAAACCAAAAGAAAATAGTATATAGGAGACCTTACATTATAAATACTTAATTTACGTGAAAGGAAATAGCATGCATCGTCATAAAACATTAAACATATTTGGCAATTTGCCGTCAACCAACGTTGAACTTAATGACCTGATTCAGAAAAGTTTTTTCATTGATAAATTCGAAAGTAATTGTGCTGCTAAATGGCATAAATTTGATAATATAATAACCAATAATTGCATTTACATAATTTGCAGTACAATTTTACATTTTTTGCGCATATGCATTCATAATACAGAACACTACCACGTTAAAAGAGTTAATGGCTAGGTGAGTGGACATTTTATTTTGTTACTGTGCCACTAAATTAAGCAATGACTAATGTCGTTTACTACAAAATATGAACTACAAGTGCTTTGTATTACAAAACCAATACAATATACAAGATAAAAAACAGTAAATCCATTTGTAAAATACAACCAATACAATATGGTAATTTAGTAGTTCTTTTCGCTGACGGTATACATTACGGTGGCAGGCTACACAATAAATATTAAAGCTTGTATACCCAATGTGTTTTACTATCAGCTAATTTATATATCGGTAGAAATCCGTATTTGCATGTTTTATATATGTGCTTATACTCATTTCATTAGAAATCTCTGTGCTGGGATGAAGTAATTTAAATACACATATTCGTGAGTATATATAGGTACGTGGTTTTAATGTTAGTTTATGTGAAATTTGAAAAGCAAAGTGGGATCTTAGTAGATCTGGTTAATATTCAAAGAAGTTTGGGTTTAAATTGAGGCTTACACCATTTAAACTAAATTCGCCTCTTACCAGTATTATGTCAAAGTTTTTAGGTTACATCAGTTTCCAGGTGTATTTGCTGTTTAATCTATGTTTGTTTATTCTTGCAAAATGTTTAGAGTTCCCATTTTATTTTATTTGTGTTAAAGTATTTGTTAGTTCTTTGTAAGTAATATTATTCTAGTACTCATCATCGCATGCTATCAGAGAATTATTATTTGCAGGTGTGTATAATTGATATTTTTATAAATGACAATTTACATATACTTTATAAAACGATAATGCTAGACATAGATATTTATTTTATTGCAGATACGTAATGATCTAAAATGAATTCGCCCCTCGACTGTCTGGATAACATTCCGTGGTAATAAACACATGCACACATGTGTGATACTATATATCTTATTTCACTGTTTACTGATGTAATCTTATTCGCCGTGGGGAATAATCCTTTTTATAATCGAAGCACCTGGAATTGACTGAACGTTCGCAGTGCCAACTCTACTAATAAATGAAGGAATAAGAGATCGTAGTATTATTTGAAAACTATTGCTTCAATTAGAAAATAAACAAAACTGATTGCAGTATACGAAACAATATAAAAATTACTTTACAGAAATGTGGCATGAAGTTATATGCACGGATAAATTTAAATTTGATTTATTTAACTGGCAAAAATAGTATCTTCACAGACGACAAGGTGAAGGATATGCACTAATGTATATACGTTAAAGTGTACATCTAAAGATTCAAAGTGTAAACGTTCCTAATCAATTATTATTATACCCATTATTGCTGAACGTAAATAGGGTATTCTCCAAAAAGATACATGTTGTAATGTAGCATGTTTTAGAGACATTAATTTTGACGTTCATCACTGTAACATACTGGTTATGGATAAAGACTCAAAGATAGCAAAAATCTTACAAAATCATCTATTCTAAGAGATAAAGTTGCAGGTTACTTTCAAATAAATCATTAGTGAAACATTAAAATAGGAATACTTAATTTTATCACAAACTTTATGAACGGTGTCCTGCCATTATTTGGTATCTTTATATACGTTTTCAGTGTACGCGTGAAGTTTATTCCGTACTTTCGATTTTTAAAACTCGTAAAATATTCACGTTTTCTATCCGTTTTGTGGTGATTTGTATTGTAAAAATTATATATTGTGCTCATTCGGCTCTCCAGATATTCGAGCTTGAACAATGGGAGCAAAGTTCACGCTGCCCATTATCGATTTTTTAATAATTTTACTATACTATCGGTTTATGTTTATTTGTCCCATAATGAAATGTATTTTACGTACACTTCATCCTCGATGTTTTCGAGCTCAAGAAACGGGGACCAACTACAAGCTGCACCTACATATATTTTCATTATTTTTAGAAGTTTGACTATGAGAACGTTTCGCGCCTGTTTGGTGCTGATTTCTGCGTTCCGTGCTCGCCTTATTCCTGTTATATTTGAGACTCTCTGATTAAAGGGAAATCTTATTCCGCTGCCACCTTACAATTTTTCAAAATTTTACAATGACACAATTTTGCCCCCGTTTTGTGCCAATTTATGCCTTAAAATAATATTCGAGATTTTGTACTTGTTGTAGGTTTGGTGCTGATTATTATCGAAAGAATTTCATTCGGCGTTTGTTCGTTTCTGGAGATATTGAGATTAAGTGGCAATGAGAAGTAATCTTTTGCACGCATTGTACCAATTTCAGGATTTCCTTTGATTTGATTATATAGCTTAACAAGGCCGTGAAAACAGCTAATGCAAATTTATCTCGATTTGCTTGTATATATATTTTCTATTATAAACGAAATATTTTGTTGAAACCTGAATCCCTAGAAACATGCAAATGGTGAGATTGAAATCACAGGGAATGCAAAATAGATTCCCCAATACCACTTAATGTCAAATATCTCGGAAGTAAAACTAGGACAGAACATCATTTTCAGGGTACAATCCAGCACACCACGAACACCAAACGTTGGCTGCGAAATAAGTGTCCGTACCACCTATCTTGAATATTGAGCAAAAACTGAAAATTTCCTCATTCTTCAACTATTTTCACATCAACTTTTAAATATCGTATATTTACTACATTTCCGTGTAAGATTCAATTCGAGTTGAACTGGTTCCTACATTTTCATACCTGCCACTTTACATAAACATTAAAGTAGCGTACTGAAGTCCAAGTGAATACAGATCATATTAATGTTAAAGAATAGTAATTATAAGGAACAGAAACACATGCACACTGCACTTACGACAACGTTACAAGTATCACACTTTAGGCAATCTAGTTGCGTTATTGTATTGGTTTGCAAATGATTTCTTCTTTGTAACATTTAGCCAAATTATTTACAAACTTTCTTAAGAAACCACCCGAAAACGATTAATTAAAAAATATTTTTTTCTGATGTAGAGCGTTTAAAACTAAGTAAACCTTTATGTTTACATAATGCAAGTTAGCAATAAATGATACAATGATATAAATTGCAAAATTAAATGTCGCAAATATAAACAAATCACCTGACAATAAGCATACTTGTTTTTTTAAACTCGCGAGCTGTTGTATATTTTTCTCAATACATAGGAATATCTTAGAAAATAACGAAAAAGTTGTTGTCGAAACGAAAAAAAAATAACGAATATGATCTATGACTTGTTGCAACCATTTTAGTTTTTAAGGGTAAACAAATGAATTCTTAGGTTATCCCTGCTATAATATATGTCACAAAAATCGAGAAAAAGAACAGTGTCACTTTGGAATTTCGTAACATTATTTTTGATATGATTTGCTACTGAGCAAAGTCGGAATATTTCTGTTTTTATCGATTATACCAAACTAAATCAAAGCAAGTTATTTTTAAGTAGGAAACAGTCATACCAGAAATCACTAAAAAAAAAGAAAATTAATACGTGATGCGTGTAATGATGGTATACTTAGAAACCTTCCAACAATATTTTCCGTTTATCATATAAATGAACTATTACTGAAGAATATTACCTGCTATTCATTTATATTTATCCATAATTGAGGTACAAGTCCGCCTTTGTTAGGTACTGTCAAATCTATAGCGCTGCTTTTGTCCAAAACCGAATAATTCCCCCAACATGCTTACTTTTGAGCAACAATAGCAGGCAGAAATGACACGAACCTTTATATCTTAAACAAAACGGTTAGCATATTTTTAACTATTTGATTAAAAACAAACAAAAAACGAAAATATAGTACAATAATGGTTTTGACGGTGTAGTCTACAAAATTGATCAAAGAACCCAAAATTATCCTCCGTGTCATCAGCCTTATAACTAGGTAATGTAACCTCAACAATCGTCAATCTATCGATAACCTTCAAATCTCAGCTATGGACGAGTACATTATATTAGTTGTTTATTGTTTTTAAGTACTGTTATTTTAAATTTTTATTTTTATTTCTCAGGCTGGTATTCTTATTTGCTTATTTTGTGTGGATAGCATTTTAATTTTTCCTTCAACACTTTTTGCTGTTAATAACAGAAAAGGCTATTTACTAATGCTCCACTACAATTTCTTCAAAAGATTAAATTTTATGTATCAACGCTGGTTGCTCTATTTGCTTTATCCTACCTACGCTACCATATTCTTCTTATCGAGTACTAGATCTATTAGAATGACGTTCATTGTGTAATAGCCTTATTTGTTTTGGTTGTGCTGAGTTTTATGTAATTAGTTAGTTGAACATTTCAATCAATTAATTATTACCGAAAGTTTATTCAAATTTATTACAGACAATATGCTTTTTTCACTTAAACGTTAGCATAGCTGATGTACGAGGATAAAATTAAGGTAATTTTTGTATTAGTCAGTCTTACAGAAATTATCACAAAACCAGTTATTATTTAACAAGCATTACCTCGATTGTCCTATCAGTCAATAATATTTAAGGTAAATTTTTCCTCGGGTTATAACACTTATAACAACTGATGGGTATGTAAAATCTACAAAACGATTTTGATAACAAAATTGACATTGTTGAAGAATTTATACCGCAATTGCAGTCACTGTCATTAATAACAGGAAAAGTGAATTCAATCAAATTCCATCCATACAAAATTAAGCGTGAAAAGTAACAATAACCAAAGAAACTCTGACAAGTAAGGGAATAGCGACGAAAAATAATTTACTGAGATTACGTTATCTAGTAACGAGTCCTTTACATAACTCTGACATCGCAGGAGTTGCATAAGAATAAGATCGTAATACAAAACCGTTATTACACCATATCTTCATATTTCTTCATTAAAAACATAATGTATTCGTTCTAAAATTAGCATGGTATGGGAAGATAATCTCATTGTACAGTGGAATCTAACAATTCCGCTTATTCTGGACTTGCTCAAAGCTTCCACGAAATAATGTAATGGTTAGCACAATGTGTTAAAAACTTGTTGAAAATAAAAATTAAATAATTGTACGTTTACATCATTGAGTAATCCAAAGGCATTTCCCATTGATGCATTTCCTAAAGATGCGTTTACATCCATCATTTAACTTAGATTTTTATGAATTGTCCATTAAGCAATACAGGTTGTTTGTGCTAAAAGATTCGTTAATGTTTTGAACAAAATAGGTCAAGTGTACCAAAATATTAATCCATACTCGCTAAGAAGAAAATATACAATATGGCATCTTTGTGTGTACGATATTTCCTAATGGTGAACATTTTTAACACATTATTTGAAAACAGAATGATATCGAAAAGTAAATATTTTTTTTATTTTCCAAAATAGGAATATATGCTTTTCACTGTCATTATATAATTGATAATATAAACTTTTCTGTGATAATTTTTTAAATATTTCAAATTCATTTTTGTAAACTTAGAGGAAATGGGTAAGCCTTTGAAATGATATTTTGTGGAGTAGGGCAACAAGTTTTATTAATTTCCAAATAAATATCTGGGAAAATCGGTACAAAACAACTTGAATAATATTGGGGATTTTCAATTTAAACAAAAGTTGTGAAGTGCAAAGCTTTCTTACAATATTCTAAATAGCTTAATATAAAGCAAAAAGTACTATCTAGAGAGTTCAAAAACAAAGAAGTAGTATATAGCTGCTAAGACTATATATTCTTGTTTATTTATTTTTGGATAAGAGGTGGAGACACTTACCCTGATAATATCAAACAGAAAATTTCCTGATCCTCCTCCAGCAGATACATGTGCCTCACCACTGAATGGAAGATAACGTTTGTCTCTTTCGGAATCTTCTGTATCTATATCACTTAAATCGGCTGGGTCAGGTCCGTTACCCCCTGATGCTGCTGGCTCTTGATCCGCTTCCACCTCTCTAATAACTCTTCTCGATCGGCCAATAACATTAGCAGGAGACTGGAAACCATTAGTATGAGATGTAAAATAGAAGCGGTATAATATTTTTACGCAATATACCATAATGATAGTTGCAAGATTTTCAAGATTTCACCTAAACGATCTTTATCGCGCGGATTTAAATTCAAGCAGATCACAATATATACGATAAAGTCTACAGTTGAAATAATACTTTTCTTCAGACCAAAAGGAAGTAGTCGCCGAATTAAATTGGTACAGTCTTTGAACTATTTCCTTGGAAGCTTTCAGAGAATCACCGTACGAATAAATTTCCGTTCGAATCACTTTTGAGCGAAAATTTCAATTCAAAATATCACTTATGAATGAAAATTTTCGATTGATATAATTAATAATTTGTGAGAGAATTGAGTTCGACGTACTAATATTTTCACGAGAAGAAAAGCCTCTCGCGTGAGACAAGCACAAAAGTTTATATAATGCGTTTTTATTTATTTATTCTAAATCAAGAATTGCGGTATATTACAATTCGTCGGATAATGTCAACTATCGAAATGGTACAAATTATAGCAACTGTCATAATTTTTGGTGCAGTAAGTTAGTAACCGAAGCATTAGACAGAGACACATAAAGGAAGAGAATGATGCAGGAAATGTATATACAAAAATACAATAGGTATATACAAATTATTATAAATTAAGATCTTGTTTAAATATTGTAAAAATATTAAAAGAGTGTCTTAAATACCCTTTTCTTAACACTAATGTTGGTTTCTTTTATAGTGTTTTCTCCAATTAGTGGAATGGTGTTTACTACACTGCCATTTTGTACTACTTTAATATCAAACCTAATATTTGTTTCTGTCGTAGTAACCTCATCTCCGGTCTCCTTCGACACCACCATTTCCTATAATTTGAAAACATGTAGAAATTATAAGGTTTTAATATAAACGAATATATACATATATCGCATATTGTCATACTAGTAACCTTGTTTTACATATCTATTACTTAAAATAAGCAGGGAAATAATATATTATACATAAGCATTATATAATTATATAATTAAACATGTCTCACTATATTTTTGATTGTTGAAGTTTCCGCATCGTTACTGGAATTAATCTCCTCACTATTCTGGACATCCAAAATGCCATTAAGTATAGCATCAATGCTGTTAAGTTTAATATCACTAAGAGATGGATTTGTATTATCCTAGAAAAATTACACATCATATTTGGGGAAAGGTGATAGCAGAGCAATACGACAAATAAGTTTTCATTTCATTGTCTCAATTTTGGTTGTCGATAGATATAAAAATGTATGTACACAAACATGGATATACAAAAAAAAAAGAAAAACAAATTCAAAGAAATGTGTTTTGAGCGTATTTCCTCGATGTAAAGAAATATGACTATGGTTTTCGCATATACATATGTGCAAATTCAAAAATAATTTTCCAAGTCAAAGAAATCACATATATGTATAAATAATTTTATTTCTATGTGTATACATGAAAGAAATTGCAATAAATTTTCAAAATTTCGCAGTATAACTTTGAATGGCATCAAAGCTATAATTAACACATTGAAAAATACAGGAGATGGAGCTGGTGATGGATGAATGACCAACAATTATTAAGATTGCTGTTCAGATGTCTGCAAATAGAATTCTTGACCTAGTGAATGCTTCACTCAAAGTGGAGAACATCACTCATTCTTCCAATTCATCATAATCAATCAGGATTTAGGAAAGGTCATTTATGTGATACTGTTATAGTGAATATATGTCACAAGTGGTTGCAAGAAATGGATAAAGGAGCTGTATTTTTAGACTTCCGTAGGGCTTTTGAAACCATTAATAGAAGGCTATTAATAAAGAAATTAGGAATGTATGGTATTTATGAAAAGATCAAGGATTGGTTTGATTCATATGTAAATAATAGAACTCAAATAGTGAAATATAATAATAGGATATCGGATAGTTTAAATACAAATAATAGTGTTTCACAAGGCACAATGTTAGGCCTCTTGTTGTTTAATTTGTTAATGTTAATGATTTATTGTTGACAATGGAAGGCTGTAATATATGTATGTTTGCAAAGGATACTGTTATATGTAAGTGGTAATAGGGTTGGCAATATGACGATCACTGTAAATAATCAACTATCTATATTATATCTATATTCTATATCTATATATCGATGGCTTTGCCATATGAAATTAACACTAATAATAATATATTTGCACCTTTAAGAGGTATATGTATATGCATATTGTTGAGCACTATAATTGATTCTATATTGAATTCCTTTGTTTCTGTCTTATCTGTCTTATATAACTTATTAGCTGAATAAACTATCTATCTATCTAAGAAACTTATTTTAGGCAATCCCAAAGACAAACTGAATATGAATTTGGGAATTTACCAAATTGCACAATTGTGTTTACAAAGAGAACTGAGGAAACGGGGTTTAAGGAACACACTAGACTCTTGGATTTGATAGATCAGAGTTATCTAATGTAGCAAAGAACATGGAATGAAAAAATCTCAAGTTACTTCGTGATGTAATTTCTTAGAGAATTAAACGCGTAAACAATATTCATGGGAAAGAATATAAGCTCACTTAACAGAACCACTTTTAATTACACACTAGAATTTAATGCGTGTGTGTACAAGGTACGGATTCCTTTGTCTTTCTTATTCTTCAGGAGATACAGGTCTATTTGAGACTACTACTAATAGTTGGGAAGAATAGGTAATTTGATAATTTTTAGTAGTAAATATTTCATACGCTTGTAATTTTTATGCTTCATTCGTTTGTCGATGAGAGACTAAGCTCTCTCGAAGCACTGTATTTCAAATAAATGATTAGTTTGCACGGTGTGGTGCCTACCGAAGTACTAATGTCTTATACGACCTCAGTCCTTGCAATCGTAGTAAGATATCCTCACGCTAAATTTGTGACAAAGAGGTGCAGCAACATAGATAGCCCATTGTTTTGTTTAAATTTTTGCAGAATTTGTACTGCGACTACGCCCGCTGTGAAACTTAGGGGTTGTAAAAGAACTAATTCCATCCATATAGAACTAACTTTAATAATGTATAGAAGTAATTACAATCAAGAAAAAAGGATAAATAAGAACAGGAAGACAATTAATAGTAAACCAAATTTACGCTTCTATGATTGAGATTTAAAAGTTATTGACAGATTGATTGGTAACAAGGCGCGCTTTCGATAAGCTTGATGTCTCAAGATAATTTCGCATTTTGGTAGCCAAGTTTACATAAAAGTAAAATCTTATTTCCTAGACTGTTGCATTTTTCTTTAACTTAAAATATAACGTATGTGGTATCGTTGGATTAATTTTCCACTATCTCCCGAAAAGTATAAAAGTATGCATGTTGTTTTCTTTAAAATAAGAAAGTTGGCACAATTTGTGGTGGAAAATGAAACTGAATTATCGCTAACACTAAAACAAAATTTGCAAAAGATAAAAATTTTGTGGGAGGGAAGCGGGAGAATTCTTTAACACTTCACTGTATCATTTTCTCGTGTTTAAGCACTACTTCTGTTGATTCGATAAATATTCCATGAAAACCATTTATTATGATCACACAAGTATTTAACTCGCACTATTGATATGAGAAGTTTCTTTCAATATGTGTGGATTCCTTTAACTTGAGTATTTTTTTTTATCAACATCCATGTAGATCCATATTTGTTTATGTTGAAATGAATACTGCACATTTACAAACATTACTCTAGATCAGAAAATACCATAATTTTTACACTCTATTGATTTTCTTCTTTATAGCGTGGAAGGAAAACAGCAGTACAAACATTTTCAATCCTAAGCTCATTTCACCCGAGGTTTTTTTGGACACGGCATATTAATTCGCAGATTGAAGAAGTAGATCATTTGAAATTAACACCGCCATATACAATAAATCCATTATAAAATTATTTGCATCGTAAGCGCATGAAAGTTTCTATTTGGAATAATGCACCTCAACAAACCCCGCGGATACAATTCCGCACCAAATCTGTATGTGTGAAATCCAGATCAAATTCCGCAAAAGATTATTTAATCTGCATAGAATCATTATTCGCAATGTGATGAAATGCAAATCGACTAAAGGACAATCTAACCAAGCACTGAATACCTAATTTCTACGAAATTTTATAGTTTTATTTCTTTAACTCAACTGAAATACGAACTAGTAATTGTGAAAACTTCAAATACAAGCAAACTAGCTTACTAGTTTTTGTAAATTTTGAAATTACTGCCACATGGGGTTTTAATCGGAATGTCAATTGTTATTGTAAAATTTTCCGAACCACTAAGGATAACAAATTTCGAAAGTAGCCGCAATACATTTATATAATTATACCTAAAAAGTTGATATATCGATACAAACAGAAAACGGATAAAACGCTTTTATTGCTTTTTAAAGGAGAAATTTCAATTATGAAAAGCTACTGATTAGCACTTGAGTTTACATAATCACTTAGTAGTATTATTACTGATTTCTTAGGTTTATGCATGACGTAGTATACGATATATGTCACATACACCACGCAATAGATGTTCATTCGTAATTTGTACTTTATCATTGTATAACGAGCTTATTACGAGGATGATTAATAAAATCCCAGATATCGTTTCATATGGATGCTGCTTTAATTTTCGTGGGTACCGTTGCTGTGCCAAATGTTTCGCTGAAGCCGTTGAACAAATGTAACAAAATGGCCGATAGACATAAAGTTGTAGAAACTTTAAAAAAATTAAAGGGGAGGTGGAAAATTCTAGAAGTACAAAACAGTTCATGAGACATTTTAGAACCAAAGAAGAGGGCTGATGGAAAATTTTAAAAGCATTGAGGAGATACTTGCCTAACATTATGGAAGCATTGAAAAAAGGCTCCTCAAATATTTTAGAAGCTTGGAGGAGAAGCTAATGAAAAATTCTAAAGGTATGAAAGGGAAATGTATAGGAAATTCTACAAGGATGGAGGGAAAGGTGTGGAAAATTCCCGAAACGTGGAAAGGAAATTTATGAAAAAATTCAGAAATATAAAAGAAGAACATCCTAGACTTTAAAGGATTAAACACAATATTATGGAAAATTATAGATATATAGAAAAACGGTTCATAGAATATTCCCAAAATGTAAAAAGAAACTCGTGGAAAATTCAAAAAGTATGGAAGAGAAGCCCCTGGAAATTTAGGGAATTATGCAACGAAAGAAGAAGCACAAATGAGATTGCACTAGTTACATAGAGAAGTTAACTATCCACTCTCGATGGTAATACGTGATACAAGATTAAGGAAAATTATGACGGAGGAAGGCGAATATCAAAATTTAGTCTGATTATATAACCTTTAATGAAGAAGAGGTCTTTCTTCTATTCTGGGAGAGACCTTACGAAGGAATAAAAAAAAATCAATGAGGTTAATTTCCGAAGCAAGAGGAAATCTAATGGAAAACCAGAAGACTAGTGTTTTTCAGAAAGTGCAAGAACTAATGTATAAGGAATTATAGCAAATTGCAGGAATTGGCGACATGATGTCACGATCTAAATTCAACAAAACGTGTTTTCGACGTTAGTCAATGCAAATGAAAATCGCTGAACGGAGCGCATATATTTCGACATGAGTGGTTCTGTTCCGAGACGGATCGGGTTTTAGGAAGAGGGTAATATTACGAAACATCGATGAAAGTACCAGAAGCGCGAGAATACTCCTGAGACACGCTGGAAACTTCAGAAACAAATTCGCTACGGAGTATAAGTACGGTGCGCTGCTAGAAGAGAGCCAGTGATTGAATGAACGTTGTACCGAAAATATCTCGAGATAAACTTAGAATAAAGATAAATATTCCGTACAAATAAATATTCATTTCCGTTAGTTTTTATTTATAGTTTATACTTTATTATCATTATTACTTATTTTCGTGTGAATTCAGTCCCGATCAGAAAGTAAGAATAGTATTTCAAATAAGTAACCATATCGTCGAAATTGATTGTACAATTTACGATGGTACTGTCAGCCGCTGCTAACGTTCTGCGTAATATTCGACAGACCGTGGTGGTAATAAAAGAGCGATAAATAGAAGGGTAGTAGTAGAAAATACAATATTATTTAATACCTTATAACAAAAAACAGTAAAATCATCGGAAAAGTTCTAAAACTTAAAAAACATTGCCAATTAACATCACCTATAATAAATTCTAATTTACATGCCTACATGAAATCAGTTAGATCTACACAGACTTTTCATTCATGTGAAATCATTACATCATGTTTATGTGAATTATACTCCTGCATTCATGATTCGAATTTCTGGACTTCGTTGAGAATGTGAGCGTTCCGCTTTGGTAGTTTGGGGAAAGTTAAGCATGGTGTTGTATAGAGCATGTTGTTGTATGGGGCATTATTAACTTGCACATTTAATCATGTTCTATTTTGCATAAGAAACCATTTTCTGTTATGTGTGCAATCAATTATCCATCAGCCATGTATTTATTTAATCTATTTTCAAAATATAGATACAAGACAAGCCTGTTAACAATGTATTCTCTAACTACCAATTACGTAAATACATAGATTTGCAAGGAGATTTCTATGGCTCTTCCGATGTAATATTGACAGGTTCAAGTGTATAACTGTTCTGTTTAACAATATAAGACCTTTTCAAAACATAAGATTGCAAAAACCACAACAAATGTCTCTGCACTCTCCAACCTATAAAGCTTGCGTGTGATCAATCTTTACGGTGATCGGTATAGTAATCTATCAACACGCTTACCTACAACGAAAAGCTTGGATAAGTTAGTGTGCCAACACAAGAATGTTTGACTTGGTGGACTTGCTAAGGAAAGGGCATAAAAACTATGTCACTGGACTACATTTGGTTGGAAGATCTCTAAATAAAATCTGATATGTTATTTAACTCAATTTTTGTCCATATTTAAAGACTGGCCTAACACAAGTGCGTTTTCCCTGTAAGTTGAATCGACCATCAAGTGATAAATTAAAACTAACAAAAAGCGGTAATGAAGGTAATTGGCATAATTGCCGAGGAATTAATGCAGGAATTCTATCCAATTTAGCAGTCCTCTGTATGTCTAAATCTAACCGAACGCGTTCAAATTTTACAATAAAGAATAGAGGTTGGAGTTGCACCCCGTCAACCATTAAAAGAAATATCTCCTAGTAGGAGTACCCCTCTTTGATGTATGTAACGCCAGACATGCGGTAGTTGCCCTAGCAAATCCTCCTGAACATACTCAATGAAACTACGCGAATCAAATATTGTTAATTACTTCTTACGGCTTCTCAAGACTATATACTTCATAATCAGGTCTGTTATATATATTTTTGTTGCTTGTAGGAATATATGTATGTACATTAATGGTTGTATCCAACATGCCACCATTTAAACATTACATGCTGTTGAATTGTTACTGAAGGTCCACAACTACGCTCCAATCTGTGTATGGTATATTAAAATCAGCAATAGATAGAAATACACAATTTCTTCATTATAGACATCGTACTAGAGGGAAGTAAGCTCAATTGTCATTCGAATGAAGATTATAACACAAATAAAATCATATTTGAATAATCTTCAACTGTGTATCTAAACATCTCCAGTTCATGTACTTGACCATTTATACATTTGGGAGGCAACCGTTATAAGAACTCTGCCTCTATTCTACCGATCAGGTGGATATAAGCAGCGTCATTGAGAATTTAAAGTTGTTGCATTAAGACTGTAGACTATAATGGTACATAATGTGCAAAGCCATGATTCGAAAATATTTACTAACAGAGAAGTAAAATAATGCAATCAAGGAAATACTTACCACTATCATTAACATCCCCGTGAGAAAATCTGCACAATACTCCCATATTTATTTGAAAAGTTGCGTAATAACACACCCTTGTAGCAAGTTGTTTGTAAAGCATCCAACTGACAATGCAATCATTTCTAACACGTCATACACATTTTCTCCAGACTCATAAAGTGCATCTTGTCTTTCAATATTGTTACAACTAAATGTATTGCACCTGCTAATTTCGGATTCCATTCATTATCATATCCATCATTACTAATTAGCAAAGGTGCCTGCCTAGGGATAATACATCAACCGTCAAAACAAGTATAGCATCTGATGAAAGTCCAACGCATTTAGAGCGATAAGCCGAACTGCAGTCCTTGATCTGCAACCATATTCCGACAACTTGAACGAACTTCGATTGTGCCAGTCATATACTCGTAGTGATAACCTTTGACCGTCTCGCTCCACAGGACAATATCACTTGATGAAATTAATATTTCACTATTAAATTCAGTCCTTAGAACAGTCAAAGTTGAAGTTAAGTTCACTCCAACCTTCATAAGTGTAGGGAGTATGATATGCGTGGCAGTTGATTATTCCAGAATCATATAAGTTTAATACTTGAACCATTTTCTCATGTGTAAAACAAATTCCAATGTCGTGTAAAATGTTTTCATAAATGAAAAACGCTATGCAATATGTAGGTATGAAACACTATACTCTCCATATAGGCTAATCAACGATACATGTAGATTCAGTTGAACCTAAATACGCCTATTTTTTCTCAAATGTTAAATATACTAAACCCTGCATTGTATCGATTTTTGTACAACCCTCTCTGAAATGTCCTGACTTCGCCAAAAGAAGTCCCAGTCAATGGGCGCCGAAATTGAACAATATGGATAGAACGGATTGATACTGAAACGACACCAACCACCGTTATATATATATATATATATATAACTCTATAAAAAAATAAAACAAGGAGATTGTTTTAATGCAACTCTGAAGATGAATACGCTGCATGTTTTACTTGTTTAGAAAGTTTTTCTACCCAGACAATGAAAATTCCAAAAAAGGCGATGACTTTTATGTTTATATAAAGTGAGAATTGTCTGATGATTTAATGAATTAAAAGTATTTTAAAATTCTTTTGTCTTTACCGTTAACAACAGCAACAACTACAACGTGTATCAATTTGCCCGGTCAATGAAATAATTTAACATCTGATATTTTCTTTCTTAACAAAATAAATGTACTTAATTCTCACATCATTATTATAACCTGAATAAAAGTCAATTGCTAGGGGATAAAGAGATTTCTTGTTAAATGAATACAATATAAATATTGAACAAATTCAATCATCAGCTTTCACCCCACTCTTCCTAATCCCATTAATACTGTATTTCGTGATATAGCAAAATACATCGCTCACAAAAGCTTTAGGCTGCTGAATATTTTAATAATTAATATTTTCAAATACTAATTGTGTATTTGCTTTTTTTAAGTTGTAAGTACATGTTGCAGTATTGTAGCATTTCATAATATCATATTTCCGATAATTTTTGAAGTGACTAATATTCGAATTTCATATTTGATTATCGTCTTTCTGACATTCATTTGATATCATTAATCATTCTTGTATCTTTTGCAAATACTCATACCATCAACTATATTTATTTTAGACTAAAGTATAAGCGGCGCGATAGAACTAACTTTAAACCTTTATCGTAAACGAAGCTACCTATTTCTTTACAGGTTTCACGATTACTAGTGCATTTCACTGCCGAGTTGATCTCATCAATTAAATTAAATATAAGTGCAGCAAAATTGCAGTAAATCTTATAAAACACTTCCGATGAAGACGAATGAGTTATCAGCGAAAACCGCGTGTAACAACAACCGGAGAACCAAAGAGAATTTCAAATTGATGAGATAAATAAAATAAATAAATTATTTTATTAAATGTCCAAAACGATCGTAGACACTTCCTTAAACGATTTTCGTGATTACTAAATACCTTAAAACAGATATTTCAAATGGATAATTTGTAAACGTGCAGTTATCCTACAAATTAATGTAAATTGTATATATCTCACAGCGGTTGCAATTGTAGTATCGATCGTATTTTCATTTTCGATTGTTGACGCTGTAACTTCGGCTCCATTTGTAGCGATATCCGCAAATAAATTTCTGTTTGAAATATCTATCAGATTAGCGGATCCCTAAAACGAAAGGTTTAAAGTATGATCAAACTTAAGGTAATACATAAGTTCGCATAAGCAATATAGTAATATGTCTGCTGCCAATTTTTGTGTTGATTTTAGCAGAGTGTGAGATGTATTTTGATTTTTTTTTTTAAATCACAGTAAAGACTATTGCATGTAAGCAGTACTTAAATTCTCACAAAGTTAGTTGTTACTACTAGATTTTCGTTGAATGTATAGTTTTTAAATGGATCTCCGCAATCATCGAATATATCTAGATTAAGTTTTTCATCCTTAGCTTTCTTTCGTCCCTGAAAAGTCATATTTTTTATCAAAAAACAGTTACGAAGTCTTTAGAAAACTTGAAAATATTAGAGTCCTTCACGCCTAATAGCTTGCTGATCAGTAAAAACGCAAGGTATACATTACTTAAATGTTCATAATAACAGAGTAAGAAATTTAATTTATGCATCGTTTTGTTTTAATACTACGTAAAAGTTCAACGAAAGTAGTGAAATGTTGTAGATAAGGGATTATTCTCCACTGTTATCTATATTACTGTAATATGTCAATTTTTCAATTAAAGCACTAAAATTTTTGCTGCTTATGATTGGTTTTTAAGCGAATTACTGATTGATATATAACTTTCAAATTACTATGTTGGACGCGTTTTTATAATTCAAGTTTTTAGCTATAAATAATAGCTGACATATTTTTGAATTCTATGTTCCAGATCCGTATAGTATCCAAGGTGGTTCTTTACATTTTACCCACTATGACAAGACATTTTTTATAGAAAAATGAAATAGCTAGGAACCATAGCTTACTCTGCCAACCATATAATAGCAAGAAGTAAAGCAAACACCAAGCAATGAATCGCGGTAATTGAGCTTTTAAACCAAGCATAAAATTTGACTATCATACAGACACTTTCTATTTTATTTTTCGCTGGCTAAGCTTATTGTTAACGTGATCAACGCATTAGTTTACCACGTCTTACCTTTTCCAAATATGGTCCATACAAAAATAGAGAAAAAATGCCCGCAACCCAGAAACTAACTAGTGCTGTTTGATTATGTGTATGAGTCGTATTATTTCGAAATACTTGTAGATTATATTAAGTGTATTATATTTTAACAATTATATTACTGCATCTGGAGTCACCACAACGTTCAGAAAAGTTTCAGTTAATTCAAGTATCCATTCCTACGTTGCATTAATAGTAGTGATATTCAGTAAAGTTAAATTTCTTTAAATATCACTATAGCAAGATAAAGGATACGTGATAAATGCACGTTATTTTAGCCTATTAAATATATCTTTTTTTTAATACATAGGTCTTAGAACGAAAAAATCAGTTACTGAATACTTTTGAAATAAAGAAATCACGTGATAATTAAGTAATAACAAATTTTAGCAGATTCTACGGCCATTATATTCCATACTGTGCTATTTATCCGAACTATTCTGCAGTTACTACGGTTTTCTGGTATTTTGCTTTGTATATGCCACAAAGACGATATATCAGTAATTATGAAGAAAAAATATTAGTACGAAGTAAGTGAATTCATACAATAGAAAACTGAAAATCTGTTATAGGAAAACCTGTAGTAGTAAACGTTGTTCAATCTATTAATGTCCCACAATAATTATTTTCCATTCAATAGTTTTATTAAGGAGTAGGTCGATTTCGGCAATATAAGGACACTATCTATTTTGAAAGTGCCTAACTTTTATTCTTTCTTCAGGACAAAATCATTTCTAATGAAGATAACGTTACAATCTAATTAACTCGGAAGCGAAATATTCGTCTTTTAAAAGCAAGCGATTTAGGAAATAATAAAAAATTCGCCTCATGTTTTACAGTAGTGTATCGTAACAAATTAATTTAAAAAATGTTTCAACGTTCATTATTTTTGATATACCGGTGCATAGAATATAGTATGTAAGTAAAAATATATACATTTTAGTAGCTACCTCGCAACTAACAAATGTGTTTGCAGGGAGATAACTAACGAAATTGTGACACCTGGTATGTTAGATACAATCCAAAAGCCATTTTAAAATAAATTATAAACCAGGTAGATGTATTTACTTAGTTTGCCCTTCTTGATCAAATAGATCTAAGAATGATATTAGATCTTGAAGAATATTACGTCAAATGAATTATATTTAACTCGAATGCACTTGCTATATGCTTGCATAGGCTGATCTAATTTAAATCCGCTGAATTAGTATTTCCGTTCTGATTAATTCTGTAATAGAAGTTAAAAGAGCAAACTGGCAGAAACTAATTAAGACGAAATTAATAGAAAAACAATTAAGCAGCACACTATAGAAAACGTTCCTAGCGTTGGTATACTTTAGTATTTTAACGAGCATCCTATGCATTCCTAAAACTTTTGAAAGATAATTAATCTGTGATATAAAATTATGATATACTTTAGTTATACATGAAAAATACGTTTTCATTGTGTAAAACCGCAGATGTTCGCGAAACGTCAGGGACAAAACCTAGTAACACGGCGGAACCCGACAATCGTTACAACTATATCCTATTCTGGTGAGTTTTTTCCTTTAACTGTACCTTATATTTGTGTTAATACTTAGTATAACGTAATGGCAGAGTTAAACGTGGTCCAAAACGCGTGTTGCTCCTATTAAAACCATTAGTTTACCTAGGCTGGAATTATGTGGAACTGTATTATTAGCAAACTTAGTTAGGAAGGCAGCTAATGCATTAGAAATTTCCTATAACGAAAGATATTTTTGGACGGACTTCACTATCTCGTTAGCTTGGATAAAGAGTAATCCAAGTCGTTGGAAAACCTTTGTGCTGAATCGGGTAAATGAAATACAAAATTTAAGCAATAGTACTGAACCGTACCTCATGTTGGCTCAGAGGATAATCCCGCTGATTTACTGTCACGTGGCGTTAGCCCAAGGTTCATAGGAGAAGAGAACTTGTGGAAGCATGGACCTCATTGGTTGATTCTATGTAAATCAGCATGGAATCGGGGCAGTACTGAGATGATAGATAATATACCAAAGGAACGTACATCTTCCAATGTATTAGTGGCACTTTCTGGCACCAGCATTTTAATTGAATTAATAGCAAAATTTTCTTGTTGGGGGCAGATTGCAAAACTCTAAATCGTCATTTGAAAACAATCATCAGCTGAAGGACATGTCTTAACAGATTTGATATTAAGACACGAGCACAAACGACTAAAGCACTGTGGTGCTCAAAATTTAGTCTATAGTGTAAGAAAAAAATGTTGGCCCTTATCCGCGAGTAATTCGTGCAAAAGAATTGACAGATCGTGCATAAAATGCTTTAAAGCGAAGCCGAGTTACACAAGTTATTTGATTGGAAACTTGGCTGAATTTAGGGTTAATGAATACCTACCTTTTACCAATGTTAGTGTGGACCATGGAGGTCCATTCCCAAACTGAATGAATGCTACGTTTGTTTATTTATGTGTATGTGTAGTAAGGTAATACATTTAGAACTAGTATCTGAGTTAAGTACTCCTGCCTTTATAACTACACGCGTTTTGTATCTAGACCGGGTAAACCGTCTAATATTTATTCTGATAATGGTTTGAATTTTATTTGCGCAAATAATGAGCTGCAAAAAAATTATGACTTCTTAAAATCAGAGCAGAATGTAATTAAAAATAAATTAGTGAATGAGCGAATCAATTGGCATTTTATAACTGCTAAATCGCCTACTTTTGGAGGAATATGGGAGGCTGGCATTAAGGGTATAAAGTTTCACTCACCAAATAGTGATTGTAAAAGTATTAAATACATAAACTAGTGAACCAGCAAGAACAGATCCGAAGTTTTTCTTTTAATGTATTGATAAAAAACCCTGTGATCCCGCAGACGACTTGATCCACTTAAATACCATTCTCTTATATGTTGAGATTCACCAGATGCTTCAATATTGTGATTACGATCACCTTCTATGGTAGATCTAAATTATATTGCATCGGGATCACATTCCTAGCAATATACTTTAGATTATTTATGTTAGGTGTTCTCAGGACACCCGTGTACCTTATGATATTTCGACTTCAGCCTTTTTAAACCGGTAAGTGTAACGTCACCCGCTTGTATAGATGTAAAATGGCGTTAACCCAAACAGAACTTCTAGAGCTCTTGTAGCATTTTTAAGTAGTGCAAGCATAACAGGAAAACAGATTTAAAGTAATGATGAATATTGAAAGAAAAAGATAATTCAAATAAATCAACAGCAACGTAGTAGCTACATATACCGATACCAATTAATGACACGTAACTGGAAATACATTGTGAAGTAGGCATTGAGCAATGCTCCTTTACATTTACTGTCTCTGACCCATGTATACTACGTTGAGTTTATTACGCCTCTCCCTTGCAAACCCTACAATTTTTTGTAATCTATTGTAGTATAGTTGTCATATTATTCTTTAAAGTTAAGACGAACGTAATAACACAAAAATTGGTTAGTAGTTACTCCAGTCACTTCTCGGTCTTCATAAGAAATGTCTCGGTCAACCTTTACTGTCCTGTATGAAAGGTTTCTTGGTTAAAATTATAATGAAGGTAATGTCATCTACTAAGCATTAAAATTCAATTCTAGAAAGAGAGGGACAGTTTTAGTGGTCACAGGTGCAGAAACGGTTAAAATACAAAAACTTATATTCTCACGGTAAAAGGAGCTCCTTCTGTATCAACATCATTTGCACTGAGAGGAATTTCGTTGGATACCGGCGTAGTACTTGTTCTAGAATCTACTATGCGTATATCTAAACCCCCACTTGTTGTGTCGTCTGTGCTATCTTCATCATTGTAGTCATCCTCGTCTGGTGGAAACGTTGGTAGTACTACCGAAACTCTGCTTTCTAAGCTGCCTCCACTGCCGCCGCCACCCAAACCATTTCGTAAAATTACACGACCCACTACGCTAAATACTTGACTGGTAATATTTTGCACCACATTATCAATAACCTATATTTAAAAAATGTACATCAAAATGTAGATCGAAATCTAAAATTCAATAAAACGTAATAATTTGATGCGAAAGGAGTTTCTACTACTCTGTTTTTCAGCTTCGATATTAATTGGAACATGTATTTTGAGTTTTAGGTGACTATGTTGTGTGTACTATAAAAAAAATGCGCCGAGTGTATCAAAGAACATTAATAATTAAATTATTTAGAATAAGTTTAGTTAGTTTTTGAAATTAATAATTTTTATAACTAACTTTTAAGAACATTAGAAATGTTTCACTTCTCAGTTAGAGAAACTTATTCTGTATTCTTCATATATATATATACGAGGGCGGATGCTCATGTAAACCTACTTCTAATTGGTTGTTTAATGTTCTTGACATTTAGTTAACTGATATTTGTAGATCATATGTATATAATATAAGGTTTGTACCTCAAAGTGTTGTTGCACTGTGGCTAACTCTTGAATTGTGTGTCGTAATTGTTCATAAAAATGGATCCTGTAGAACAAAAAGCCGTAATAAAATACCTCCAGAAGAAGGGCATGACGCCAACTCAAATTCATAAAGACATTATCGCAACTATTGGCGAGCCTGAAGTTTCTTATGATACAGTCAAACGCTGGTGTCGAGATTCTAAATGCGAAAGAACGCCTGTGAAAACCAACATGCCGGTAGAGTTTCCGTAACCGTAACAACAGATAAAAACATTAAAAAGGTACACGATATCGTACTGCAACACCGACGAGTACGCATCAGAGACATTGTGGAAGACACTGCCTTATCATATCATGTAGTGCGCAACATACTGACTAAAGAATTAGATATGAAAAAGATGAGTGCAAGGTAGGTATTCCGAATGTTAACCATTGATCACAAACGAAATCGGGTGTTGATTTGTAAACGTCTTTTGGAAAGGTACCAAGCAATCAAAGAGAACTCTCTTAGTGGGTATGTGACCATGGATGAGTCATGGGTGCACGACTATGGTTCCGAGACCAAAGTGCAAAGTAGAGAGTGGAAGCATCACAGCCATCTGCTGAAATGGTTATGCTATCTGTGTTCTAGGATGGTCAAGGAATCATTCTGACTGACTATTTGCAATAGAGACAGAGCATTACAGGAGTCTACTACGGGCAATCGATTTCTAAATTCCGACACGCTATTAAAGAGAAACACCGAGGAAAGTTTAGGCACGGTGTGCTGTTTCATTAGGACAATGTTCCCAGCCGTACATCCGGTATTCCTATGGCTGCTATACACCAAGCAGGCTTTGAATTAATGGAGCCCATATTCGCCGGATCTGGCCCCTAGTGATTACAGGCTGTTCCACAAATTAAAAAAATCTTACGTGGGGAAAAGTTTTCCATTGATTACGGAATGATGCAAGTTGTAGAGAAATGGTTTACAGAAGTCAGACAAAAATTTTTCCAGAAGGCTGTTGAGATGTTGGAGCATCGATGGACCAAGTGCATTAGTGTAGAGGGAGACTATGTCGAAAAATAAAAAATATAATGCCACTGTAGATTTACTGTAAGGCGCCCTCGTATATATATTTATGTATATGTACATATATATATATATGTATATATATTATTTACTCCAGTACTAGTTACGACTAAGGATTATCTTCAGGCAAAGTCTAGTGCAATTTAATTGTAATAAGTCAAAAGCATGAAAGAGTAATAAAATCTATAATCACTGAAAAATAACTATTATTTCAAATTTATATTTATTAGAGATTCTTTAGCCAAGAGCAAATTTCAAATTATTATTGTATAATGATGCTGCCGCTTATGTAGAAATAGGCGTACGTATACATACCTGAAAAAGTTGAGGACAAAAACGCCGTAAAAGTTGGACCTTTTGATTAAAGGTTGATACTAAAGCTGTTGTATTGAGCGCCCCTCCTGCACTGAATCCAAAGCTTTCCTATTTGGTTTTACCAAAAAAACATTAAAGTAACGTATATTACAAGAAGCTGGACAAATACTTCACCCAATGGAAGATATCGCTTGTCGACCTTAGACTTTTAACGATATCATTGGCGAAATGATGATGTAACCAACACTTTTGACTCTATGCGATTACAGACCATTATCCACATGAAGTGATACAAACAAGAAATGAATAACAAATAATGTTCGACACTAATACAAAAAAGTGTTAAGAATTCTTTTAATACCTATTACGTATCTACTTGTAAGTGGAAATTAACCTATAAAAATATACAAATCAAACAAATATATAAAATTAATAGGTTAGCATATTAATTAACATCACGCATCAACACATGATAACTTAGTGCAATTCTCCGCAAGTATGCACATGCCGTTTAAAGCATTTGTGTTTGCTTTTCCATTAAAGAAAATGGCCTGAATAAACGTTGTATAAGGATGTAATAACAGCAAAAAGTGATGTATGTGTTACATATACTACCGAATTTTATCTCTTATTTAGAATACTAGTTATCTATATGTTCCATAAAAGATAACAGGAGTATATACATATATTACTGGTACTTTACATATCATCAAAGTTTATGGCAATGGTATTAATTAACAAAGTTGTCTTGACATATATGTACACTGCAATTAATGTATACTAATACTTGCATGTAATAAAGGTCAAAATAATATAGTTATATTATACTCACTCTTCATTATGAAGGTTTATTGGAAAGTGGAAGTAAAGAGTGACTAGAATTTTTGAATGGAAACGGTTGGAAAGTTGTGGAGAGTAAAATTAAAATAAACAATAACAAATAGTATATGGGTGTATCTTAATATTGGTGGCTGCAAATATATTCCTATATCTAGGCAGACACAATATTCCTTTGCAAATTATTTTCTTTCTGTTGCATTATACGTGATGTTTTTCTTTTAAGGGTTCCTGGTTTTAAGGTTTTGGATTTTATTGCTATTCCTCTCCTTATAGAAAAAGAATAAGATGTTAAATTGTCGAGTCGCAACTCAACCACCAGCTACAACGAAAGAATGTTTACAATTACCAAAGGCAATCCTTAATTTAGGTAGTAATTTTGAATGTATAAATGAAACGAATTTTAACATTGTTTATTATTTTTACCTACACGTATTCCTTTTTATGTGTAAATCCATGCCGTACTTAACATGACATCGATTAACAATTGTCTTATGTTGGCAGCGAAAATATTTCCTATATAATTCCAAACATGGGCAGGTTGGTTTTAAATTTGGATTTTGTTAACTGCGGTATGTCTTTGCGTGCATGTTAATCATTTTTATAGTAAATTTTACGTAAATATTCTTATAATATAATCTTTACATCAAAGACGTTCATGACTTCTCCTCTTCTATCAGTTAAGAGACTGTAAAAGTAAAAATGAATTTTGACATCAAATACCAAGTTATTTCAAGAAAATTGCAATCTACGCTAAATAAAGAAAGCTATCAAAGAGATCATAACATGCTAATGAAACAAGAAAAAGTCCGATAATACTTCCTCTCCTACAATAAAATTAATTAAGAGGACACTGTAATTATAAAAAGACAAATTAGAGGTAGGTGTAAAACTTAAACAGCATAAAGCATTTTGAAATATATTTTTAATAAAAAGTAGCACCTTAAAAATTCATTTAAGCAATCCAATACGCTGCTACAACCATTTTTAAAGTGGCGTCTGTATAACACAAGTCAAATACTCTTAAGCTAGCATACTGCTATTTGGAACTTATGCTTGACGTACGCAGATTGATAAGATGCTGCAGAGTCCACATTTTTGGGAAAGTAAAAGGATTGTAACCATATGTAACGTGCTCCCATTTCAATAAATTGTTAACTGAATTCAATGGCATTTAGTATTTCATCCGTGTCCTACATACGCTATTTTAATAATGATTTTGACAACGTATTGGATTGCCTAATATACACATATATATATATATATATATATATATATATATATGTCAATACGAATGTTTTCGCTGCACATATGTTATATATACATATACGAAATCACAGCTTATATTATATATCAGAGAGAGGAAAATGCAATAAGGTACTTATAAATTTGTTGCAAATATACATATTGGTCTAAATATAATCACTGTTAGGGTTCACTAACAATGACTATTTATTTTAATAATTTTACAAATGCAAGAAAGATATTTTTTCCTGTTGAAGGCATGTTTATCTGAAATAGCGCTTTTAAAATATTTGATAGCTCTGTTTCTGCTGTGATGCTTAAGGCATGTTCACTATTACACTTTCATAAACTTTTTAACGAGATATGATGCAATGTGTCGTTGTGACTTTTGCTCTCGATGATACAACTTCATTTCTTAAATACATCGATCATTTATAATGAAATATAGTCATCTATAGGTCATTTAATACCATATTCAAACACGTATAATGTTTGCATGAAGTATGTAATACAAGTAATGTAACACAAATTCTCTTAAAATTATTGCGATATGCACTCCAATTCACTAAGAAATGCAAACATTATGCTAATGACAATATGAATTCCCCAATTAAGTTGAATTTGGAATAATTTGCTAATCACCAAATGAGTTTACTGAATAAGATGAACTTTGCTGCTAAAAATAAACGTAATGTATCATTTCTTAAATGTACACTGACAGAAAATTACTTTGTTTCAATAAATTTTATTTTAAGCCAAGAAAAAGTTTTTAGAAATAATGCAACTAATGTCTCCGACCAAGACAAATATTTTGAGTTAATTGAAAAAACTAATATTTTTTCAGCAAATAAAAAACGATTCCCTTAAGTAAAACATAATTTTAGATCTAAGCAAATAATGTTTGTTACAAGTAGAAAAACGGCACCTGTGATAAAAGTTACGTCATTGTAAACAAAGAATATGTCGCTATAAGTGAAAAATCTAGTGAAAATTTGATGCAAATTACTTTGTAGGTTTCCGTAATCTTTAAATCATAATGAATTATTTCATACCAGTGAAAAGAAATTTTCTATTTTGTGACAAGAATTAGGGCTTGTAATAATAACATTTGTTCCTCTTTGTTACAGCTGCATTACTTAAAATCATGTAGTGTATTGATATTCGACATGTAGAATTAAGTTCTCCGCCATTGTTTAAATCGTTTCATAAATTACTTAGGATATGTTATACCTGATCTAAATAACAATGTGTAGTACTATCCCTATTTTATGACTTATTTTCTAGCATACATATTAGTCATCTTCTTTTTACTTGTGCCATATATATTGCAATTCTTACGCATTTTCTATTGATGTAAATTAATTTGTAACTTTTCTACATATGAAATCCTTCATGCAAAATTTTAATATTAAAGCTAACGGATGTTTTTGTTTAATTTCCCAACTCTCCATATAATGTGCATACAAGTAAAATAAATATACACAATAAAACAGGTCTAGATAAAACAAGCGAGAATATTAAATAAAACAAATAAAACTACTAGAACGCTATCCTTTTAATCATCTTTACATACAAAAAATCAAGTCTATCTTATGTTCCTGAAGTTTTAATGTGGGATTATTTGCATTTTGCAAAATTAAAATGCGAATTAAATACTAATAGGTGCTATATTATATACAATCTATCATAAATGTGTTAATATTTTGCACTAATTTAGTGTTTTGCAAAATTACAAGTGAAGTTGGTTAAACGGCTACGTATACTCATTATGCATGCATAATTTCTAGACTATAATTCCTAATTATTTTTAGTAACAGTTTACAACAACCCAGGAAAATTCGCTTTGGTCTTGAACTTTTTTATTAATATTCGTTAGTATAACCTGAATGTTGTTAAATTTTAACATTGTAAATAGAATGAGAATGAGAAAAAGGTAGTAGAAGTTAATTTGTGCATAATGTATGATGAAGTATACATATGTGTATGTGCAAATTTCGAAATTATTTCTTAAATATATACCTGATTTGATTGCGGTGCTGGAGCTGCGTAACCAAGAGCAAAAAGTACACTGAATGCACATACTAGACTGACGTAACACTGCATATTGGCTGACTAGACTAGACTATCACTCCTGAAAGTAAAAAAGAAATAAAATTGAATTAACCACCATCTCTTTATCAAGTATACAGACACGTATGTATCTAAAATCTGAATTTATTCAAATGAATTGTCTCTAACTTGTTCTAATACGTCTAAGTACACATCGGTTAATTCATATTTGTAGGTATAAACAGTATAAATTCTATCTGATATCTGACATTTACGCCTTAATCTATTACGACAACTAAATAAGAGGGAGAAAGTGGAAGACCTGGCCGCCACCTTTACTGACTACTTCTCTTCAACTCGTCGTAACCATCCCAAGCAGGAGAATATGTTCCAAAACAATCTGGAGGAGATTGACGGGATGGAGGCAGTCATATTTACCAGAGAACGGGATCTCCCAGCGGAAGTGTGCTCAGTGAAGAGAGCGCTGAAGAATCTTCAACTCAAGTTGTTAGTCCACCTAACGACGATCCTCAACGCTGTTCTCCGTCTCCTCTGTTATCCGTCCAGGCAGAAATCTGTGACTAACAACCATCACACTCTTCAAGGTTACCGTCCGATATTATAGCTCGGCATTATCAGTAAGATCCTTCAAACCTTGCTGCTAGCCGAGATAAACAACCACGTGGACGAACTCTTGGATAACGACCAGTTCGCATTCAGATCGGCCCATTCGATCACTTCACATCTCTTTCGGATAATGGATCACGCCACTACCGCCTTCAACAGGATACAGACCATAGTGCATCTGGATTTAGAGAAGGCATTTGACAAAATTCGCCACGAAAGACTGCTGCTGAAGATGAAGGATTCCGGATTTCCCACTAGAATGCTGAAGACCGTCAGAACCTACATATAGAATAGGATTCCATATCGTCGTGAATGGTTCTGGCTCCTCTGCGCTGGAATCCCACAAGGATTCGCACTAGGTTCTATACATTTACGCGATGACATCATGATAGTAGCAACTTCCATACTTGTGGAAGTGCATTTCATCAAAATCAAGGAGTTCTTGAGCACCTTGAGCTTCAAGATCAATCCGAGGAAAACACAAACAATATCAAACTATGCCAACCCCTCGTGGGTCAAGACAGCAACTAGCCACATCACATGAGTATACGTAACCGCTGTTTGGAACTAGCATTATACACCCTTCGGATTACGACACTGACCGACCTGAAAGCCAACCCGACGAAGAAAGGCTGGAAGAGTTCTTTAACAAGCCGAACAGGGTTTTCTTCAAGAAAACTCTCGAAACGCACGATATAAAATGGACATAGCTGTAGTAGCGCTGGATGTAGAATTGGTAAGGTGCTTGTATTATAAATTTCAATGTCGCTACAGTGCATTTTCTTAATAAAGAATGGTAATTTCTTACAATTCAACTATGCTTTCGTAGAAAATGTTCAAACTAAAGGTGGATATGAGATTCCACTAGGGAAGAAACCAACTTTAAGCTTGATAACTAACGCTAACCTTTATTTTATAGATCATATACAAAATGCAACGACAAATGAACAAATAGAATAACTCATATCACATAAAAAAGTAATTCGTTTCAGATTCTTTCCATTTGCACAGTTTAATTTATTCAAATATCTCGCAATACTGTATAATAAATTAGCTAAATGAAATACAATTTATTTATTTTTATGAAAAATACATCGTAACCTTCACTTTTACTTTAATCAACTGAAAGGTATTTAGAATAATAAGAGCATTATTCTAACCGATACATACACGTATGAGAGAGAATGTGCGTTAGCAGCAACGTTTTAACATGCTAACGGTTGTAATACGGAATACTGTTTATGGTATGATATATATACATAATCGGCACATACTGCAGGATGCGTATATATAGTTAGCACAAAAATATTCAATGTAAATAAGCAACTTATCGTACCCAGAAAAAAATCCCCGCTGAATATATTCTTGGAACCACAATCACTTGTATTCAGCAATTTTTTCACACTTAACTATAAATTTTTAATTTTGTATTGGTTTTGCACGTAATAGTATCGTATGTGCAAAAACATATACGCAATGTAATGTTAGTTTTAAAATACAATGTATGAATGATCTTTCACATATAAAGCAGCTGATTTTTTACATAAGGATTTCAATACCTTATACTTCTTTCTACTGGCTTATTTTAAACTAGCGTGCAGAACTGAATTTCAGAACAAGCAAGAAAGTGAAAGAATTACAGCAATCGGAAGTGAAACGGACGGCAATCATAACGCGCTTACTACAATTTAAAGGAAATTTCCTTCTGAGCTACAGATTGTGTATTATAGAAATAAAGATATCTTGAACATTTACTTTAAATAAATTATTAAATACTGATACTGAGCACCCTTATTTAATTTATTATTTTTAT
Source organism: Trypoxylus dichotomus (assembly GCA_023509865.1). Lineage (NCBI taxonomy): Eukaryota > Metazoa > Arthropoda > Insecta > Coleoptera > Scarabaeidae > Trypoxylus > Trypoxylus dichotomus. The sequence continues at coordinate 33,383,902 of CM042077.1, read as the reverse complement.
TTATACCCTATTAAATTCTAGGAATTGTTTAAGTTGAAAGCATGAGGAAATGAAAATAATTTCATCTTTCATTACATGTAAGACACTTGCATATATACAGCAAGGCTGAAAATTGTATTCAATAACATTTTATTCGGCACTCCTAATTGTCTTTCTTCTTAATTGAAGTAGCTAATATCTCTGTTCATCTCTAGATTTTATAAATTCATTACCATAGAATACAATTCAAAATTTTTAATTGGATTTACAATTAAGTGTTAAATTATCAATTGTATTGAAATGTGTCAAATGCCAGATCTCTATTTACACACTAAACATAAGTAATACACTAAACAGACTGATTAAAATTAAGAGCGCGTCATCGCTAGCTTCGTTATTATATGGCTTAAATCAACAAATTGGTAGTGCTTCAAATGTTAATTGACGAGGAATTATTAAAAAGAAAACAACTGAATAATCCACTACAAAAGAATTCAAATTACTACTGTTTTTTTTATAATAAAACAACCTATACGGTTTTAAATATTTTGAAAGATTATTTATGATATAAGAATTTTAATAAACCATGATTTTTAAAAAAATATAGCATATTTCAGTTTGTGTTGCGACAGATGTGGTTTTTTTATGTAAAAATAATAATTGATCTCCTACACTCAGGACCAAGACAAATGTTAAATTTTTAGAAAGTATTGAAAAAGTACTTAGTAAATATTTTTCACGCGTGTAGTTATTGAAAATGCTTTTTAATGGAAAGTAGCCGAACCTATTCGACTTTATTATTATTCATGAAGAAGTGAAGATAAATAAAATTAGTGTTCTCCGCTGATTCACTTTCTCTTTGTAATTCACATATATCTTCGATATATATAAACCTCGATATTTCTGAAATATTATTTTCATCCTGAACATAGTACTAGTTTAGCAACCTTTCATAGGCAATCATAAAACCCTTATTCGTCATGTTTTTTATGCACCATTTTTGACAAATGTCGTTTGAACAAATGTTGCACAATTAACTACTGTCACTTAACAAAGAAATGACAGAATGCACCTCCTATGTACCACCAAAGTGAGACGATGGTGGATGATTGTTAGTAGGACTTTTTGAAAATTAGTGGAAGTTGACAAGAGATAATTTGTGTCCTTGTCCAAGTATATAACAAAACAAACATTGAATCTATACAAAAATCACGATGATTGCAGAGACTGTTGGAATATACAATTCATAAATATCGTAGTAAACTCTGTGCCAGACAAATTACTTATATATTCGGAACGCGGATTCTCGGTCTCAACCGAGTTACCGACTGAAATGTTAAATTTACAATGGTATGCAATATTTATTACCCAGGCTCTAAAGGTTCTTAAATTATCAATTTTTTATATCCTATATGGTGGTCCCAAATACTTATCTAAAAGAAAAAACAAAAAAAATCGTATCTTGTACCGGTCTATATGCGTTGTTGTAATAAATCTATTAAACTCATAGTGTCTACACATGGGGGTTTTTGTTAAATAAGCTTTTGTTGTTTCCCAGGCAATACATTTTTGAAATTGTAGGATTTTAAATTAATGCTTTAAATTTCAAATTGTTGCTAATTAAATAGTGTCTCAGACTTTCACGGCCGTTTGTCATAGTCGTAATGGTGTCGGGTTCCGCCGTGTCACTAGGGACAAAAAACCTAGTGACACGGCGGAACCCGACAACCGTTACGACCGTGTTGCTAATTAAGTTAGGACAGCTCCCTATAGTATCTTGGATGCCTCTTATCATAGAAAGTAGGTTTCTTCTTAACTCCTTGTACGGTCCTAACGTTAACGACGGAAAGGCAATAATCCGGTTTATCCAAAATATCTATTTTCTCTTCCTTTACCAATTTGTAGGTACAAATAATTTTTATTTCTGCGATTTTTGATAATTTCTAAGTTTCTCTATACCAACTTTTAACATTTTTCACGTTCCTTTTCTAACAAAACCTTTTGTAGCAACAACCAAGATTCTAATGTTGATTTCTACTAACGCGATTTTTGACAAGTACCTCGGAACCGCGAATACTAAATTTCAATTCTTTATTTAGAAGAAAGTTCTTCATTAAGTCTTTTAGCTCGTGTGATAACATTTGACGTTCCTTTGTAGTTACAGGAAATTTTAACTTTTACGAATTTTGAGAAGATTCAGAAATATACATTACCGAGAAAAAATAACGAAATTTCTATAGTTCCGTTGCGTGACTGCCGTAGCATTGCCCCCGCGAACAGCAGACGGTAGAAGCACGACCGTTCCTGATAACCAGAAATAGCGCTGTTGGGCTTTGGATAAGGGACACCTCGCGGATTGCGCCATTTCTGGCTGGGCCTTACCTCAACAGCTTCGTTGTCTGAAGAGCAAGGGTCGGTTCGAGGTAGTTCTGCACGGATGCCTTGCGGGATATAGCTGAAGGCTCTGCGGTAGTGTCTGGTTCTCCGATGTAAGGGACGCGGAATTCGTTGCAGTTTTTTTTTTTTTTCTGGTAACTCCTTCAGCAACGGAGGAAAGATGGAGAAGACAAGCCCAGAGAGGAGGGATTTGCTAAATATTTTCTGTATGGAAGAGAATGAATGCTGACAAAGATAAGCATCCGCACACATGTGGTGCGAGAGCGAGTGAATGGGCATGATTTTATTGAGCATTGTGACTCCCATTGTTTCAGGTAGCTCGAAACGACCACTAGAGGCAAGATGACCGTTATTCATGATTCCGGAAGAGAGAGATGACGACCAGCATATGCCTAGGATTTGCTCAATCCAGAGGGACCACCGGCGAGACAAACTAACCCTTTAGAAGCAGCGGGCATTAGAGAAGACGTGTGCTTTTTTTATTTTTTGCGATTAATACAATAAAATATTTGAGTAGAGCATTTATTTATTCGGATCTGCTTCTGTAGGGTTAGGAGACATAATGTGAGTATCTAAGTTAGGTAGGGCGTGGGCGTGGGCTAGGCCCGCATTATTTTAATTTTTTAGGTTAAGGTTAGCATAGATTTAGATCATTATGTTTTGTAAAGTCGAGGACATCCAGAACTAGGGCAATTATTGCCATTTATCAGTTTTCTAAATAAAGAATCTAAGAAAATCCTCCAAAGATTTTCAAATGTTTATTTATTGTTAAATACATATATAATCGGAGTATTCCGTAGGATTCCGTAACGAGCTTGATAATGAAAGCCACGTGCTCTAAAACGCTGCGTTCCGAATAGATAGTTAATGTGAGTGGTGCGCAGTTTACTGTGATATCTATGCATTCTACAAAAATCGTTTAAAAGTAATCCATTTTCTAATATTGCCGTCAAAGGGTACCATGAAGATACTTACATTTTGCCAAGAGATGGCAATTTAAGTTTAAATACTGCGACATGAGAAAAAGGTTAGAAACCATCCACTACTAGAAAATAAGATTAGAAATAAATACAAACTATTTCTTGCAACGAAACCTACAAAGTTCACTAAACACGATTAAAGGACAAAATGTATGCAAAGGTAGGCATGAATTCCATATATCATATGAGTTTTCACGAGCGCCGTTTGTCAAATTATTTAGAAATTGCATATTAAACGTTTTCTCCCTCATCTCTATAAATGTATGACTGCATTTACATGTTACGTAACGAATTGAAATAAATAAACGTGTTGCTTAAATTTGTTCGAAGGCGTACTTGAGCCAAATATTACCGAGTTACCCGAATTCAAATTGTCCCAATTTAACTAATGTAATATACACAGAGAAATCACTTCAACATTTTTCATTAACTTTAGAAAGCCTGTTCGAAATTTAATTCGGTTTAAGGTAATTAACACAGTGCTTAGTCAGATGTTGGTCAATGCTTTTTCTATACATATTTCGCAATAATTGTTGTGTAATTTTTCCTATTTATAAATTAAATTTAAAAATTATTTTCTCAGTTTATTCCTACATGAAATTTATAATAGCTACTTATATTTTGAAACTTAGATGTTAGAAAGCACATATAGAAAAAAATTAATAGCGAAATATATGTATACAGGGTCCATCGAAAATTTAATAATAATTTAAAGATAACTTTTTATGGACTATAAATAATTATAAAAGCTCCTTCCCAGTATTTTCTTCAGAATACATTTATATTTTCTTCAGGTGAAAGTCATCAGATTATGACGAGGCTTCAACCCGGAAACCTAAATTCTTTAAAAGAAAACAAATACTACAGAAGTTTATAACAACATATATCTAATTACATTTTTAAAATTTTGAAAACGGGGATAATTGTTACGTCATTGTTTTCGTCAGTTTTATGAACTTATTTTAAGGATTTCTGCATCCTGTTGCCTTTACAAACACGCACTACTTTCATACATATAATTACAGCCTAAATAATAACGAAGGTCGATAAATTACTTAAACGCAGATTTAGCTATTGCAAATTATAATTTACGCTGTTAATCGATTTGACGTGGAAGGTAAGACGGTTAAGCTATGTGTCATTTACAGAATTTAATTGGAAAACTTCACAGTCATTGTCTCTATCAATTCGTATTAGTTTCTACCACTTTAATTCTTTTAGCTTACACTCTCGACCCTACGCATACGGACTGCTTCCTAAGAAACGCTGCAAGCCATAACCTCCTTTTTAATACACGATTTTGATAAGCTGAGAAGCAAATGAAACGAAGTAACTAAGACTAGAAACGGGGTCTACTATTGACATATTCAGTCAAATGTGAAACGAAGGTTCTGTATATTCAATTAGATTTAACTGGTTTGCTTTTATGTGATATTCATCGAAGAAGTTTAAAAGAAAGTTTAATAATATTGAAATAATTTACTCATTTGTGCTTTCTAAGAAAGTATGCAATTAATACTAAGCCATGTGCAAGTAAACGTACTTACAGATATTTTTCAAAATGCCTGATACGTTGGTAATGTGGTGTTGCATTTTACACAAAATCTTTTATTCGTTTTCAACTAGTTGCCTATTTGTATATATAAGGTATTTGATATATTTTAACATATCAAAATACGTATATACTTAAAATTCGTTTAAAAAGACAATAATACCGTGAGTTTTTATATAATAGGATGTGTTTCGTAAATATTTCGTTTTAAAGAAATGCGATATTTTTGAATATTTACAACAAATAACCACATACGCCAATGTTGTCGGGGATTACTTGTATCCACTTACACGAACAACAACTGCATCTAATACCATATCAATTCGCGATTGCAGTTATGTACTTCGGTTGAACTACATAACTTTTAATTAAAATTGGTAATGCGGAGCAAATTGAACTACTTAAACTGTATGAAGTGGAATTATATGAGTAACTATTTCCCTTTTCCGATATACATATATATATATATATATATATATATATATATATATGTAGTACGTGCGTAGTGTAAGATATAGATTCTTATGTTACTATCACCTTTGGAACACCCTGTATAACTGAAAATTCTTTAAAATTAATACAGGATGTTAAACCTGCGTTAATTTCTTTTCCATATCGGAAGAGTGGTGCTTAAATGTAACACCTTTCGATAAGGTACAACATTTGCATTTAAGAAGTAAATCAAGAAAATTGAAAACCTGTGAATTTTCGAAGACGTGTTTCACGCTCTCAGAGTAAATTTAACCACAAACTAAGAAATTTTATTTTCAGGTCTTAAAATACTCTACTTACCTACCAACCTGTAAGTTAATGCACTATTGAGTTCCCGAACTTCTTCATCTTAAAATGAATATCTTATACGATCAAAGTCAAAAGCTATGGAAATTGAGTTACATCTCCTATGAGTGAATAAGAAATGAAATCATATCTTCAGGAAGATGATTATCCACATATTATGTCTAAAGTATATTTTACAGTTCATAGCGAGTTGTGAAGAAATAAAGTTATCAACAGTTAATACAATTTTACTTATGTGTCAAAGCAGCGGTGCTCACAATGATTTTTTTAGGTTAATACAGTTTTAAAATTGTCGTAGAATATTGTAGCATATTTAGCGTACCTCATTAAAGTGTTTCGTAATGTAGTTTCATTCTTATGATAATTATCATCGCAAATTGTGTATGGTAAAAAGGCAAAATTGGAAATTAGGATATACAAAATCTAGGAAGAAAGTATTTATCGAACTTATATTTAGCTGACAGATATTAAGGCAACAGGTATTGATTAAAGACCAAAAGGTACAGAAAAATAAATTTTATCTGTTACGACATGTACACCATAAATAAAACAAAAACGCTAGATGAAACGTCTTAAACGGATATCATATTGTTATTAAATAAAACAGGACTCTAGTAAATAGAAAGTCAGAGTATCGATATGTACATACACAAGGTAAATGAGCCTTCGAATAAGGTCATAGATATCTGCAACTTCAACAATTTAAAATTATTTTAAAGGTGGTGTAATGGTAACACAATGCGCCTGTAAAGTAGAGCTCGTGGATTCAAATCCTGCCGGGACTGGTATTTTTTCAGGAATTTAAAAATAATTGCAAGGAAATTGTAATTTTATCATTGCTAATACCAACGATGTAATATTAATGTTGATAGTCATTTTTAATAAAAAGATAGTTTTGAGATCGTCTAAATTAATTAATTACTTCTTCGTGAAATTTTTAAATATTTAAAAATCTTACGAAAAACTTATTTATATAAATTTAACGTTGGTGGAACAAGAAAATTTCAATTCGGAAAAAGTCTAAACCATTTAGAGAATATAATATAAACTGTTATCGCATTCGATTTCAGCGGTCAACGATAAGTTTCTTTAAAAGATTTAGGTTCCACTTTCGATTCTAAATACTTTCCAAAATGCGTATTTTGCTATCACTTTCATTCAGTGACCGAATAATTTGTGGAGTAATGCACTCGCACAGCATTAAACCGGTATTTCGTACAGTTAGTCACGTCGCCCTAGAGACTTATTGATGTAGTAAATGTAGATGTATGTATATTTTTCGAGTATGTATGGTATAACTTGAGACTACTCAATGAATGACTTGAAACAATTGACATTTCGAAAGTACTTAACACTTAACTTCGAAATACCTGATTAATCCTTTTAATAACAATGTTGCTACGTTATGTATTTTATGTACTTCTTTTTGATAAATCTCTAGTTTTATGTTAGACTCTCAAATTTTAATTCATCTGTTCGTTATTAATATTTATAAAATTTACCTTTAGAAATATTTTCCATCCTTTCTCTTTATTACATACTTCATCATTTTCAAGAATAGAATTATTGAATGAACTTAAATATAACAATCGGCAGTGTGTAGAAATGTATTTTAATAAACTTAAAATGAAAAAGTCGAAGAGAGTATGGCTTTTTATTATATAATTACATTTAATTTGTTTTAAGTAAACTTATATAGATTAAAATTTGTTTAAGGGCGCTCGAAAAATTATATTAGGAAGGTTGCTGTGTATGTACATATAAAACGCTTAGACTAAAATTGCAACTGCCTCTTTGGATTTTAATCTATAAAGTTCAATCACTAATCTACATATGTGTATCTACGCTATGTACTGAGTTAGGTTTAAAACATTATTATATGCAATATGCATTGTTATGTGTATCAAAATATTTAAACCAGTTATATGTTATAAACTCAAAAACCTTAAAATGTAGAAGAGTATGTGCAAACTCTTCCATGACCTTGCTACTACATCCCCTCACCATAAAGGGGTAACCCTGTTTTTTTTTTTTCTACAAATACTCCTATAAAAGATTATTGGTCTTCTTATGAAATACAAACCGCATTTTTTCACATTCCCGTTAATATTCTAAAATCGCTGGCGCTCTGTTATGTACCAGAGGAGAAATTATGTTAATCGTATGTTGTATAAGAAAAAATAATATACTGATTGTTTTATACTACGTCCGGTTTTATAAAAAGCAAATATTAAAAATCGTTTAGATTTGTAATTAAAAATTTGAATGCGAGCTTTAACGAAGTACTACGTATGTCAAAATATTTCATTGCTGACAACTTTTTTTTTGGCCGCATCAATATTTCTAAAACGGTATGAAAATCAATCACTTTGGTATACTAATAAAATATGAAATATTGCAATTTCACAATTCAAACAACTCAACCATAACAGGCAGTTGGTAGTAATGATGCTTTACGCTAAGTAAAGTAGTGTATATTTGGGTAGCATATATGTAGGGAAACAGAATTATTTACCAAACGATATAATGTAAAATTTAAAAAAATGTGTACAATTACAAAATACCAGTTCTTTTGCGTGGCTGAAGAAAACACAGATATTCTATTTAGAAAACGTATAAGTTACATTTTGTGCAGGAATAGCCAATTTTAGCAAATGTATCCATATGAATACAATTTCTGACACAAATTTACGTTGAATTAGTATACATATGTATTACATATTTGTACATTTCATTTCCTATTGATAATATAAAGGTAAAAATGAGTTCAAAACTGCATATTAGCAATATTTGTTTGTAGAAGTAGATGCTTGCATCTAAGTATAATAATTTTATGAAAAATAACGAAATATTCATAATAGAATAAATTTGAATTCATAGTTACTGTATATACAACAATTGTCGTTTCAAAATAATAAACGTAATAATATTTATTTGTTTAAATAATAGCAACAAATATAAACCTATCTCAGTCTAAATACATACAACACTACACAGAAGACAACAACCTAGAGAAAACTGCTAATCAATATTCTATAACACCCGAGATAAGTCTGTCAATTTTAGTACTTACTACAACTTCAATGCAAACATCTATATTTTTGAAGGCTATGTCCATCTGTGCACACAAGATTCAGAATTACTTCTGTTATTTAATTTTATGTAAAAGTGCTGGTGAAACAGTATCTCATCCCAATGTAAGTTACTTTCTCCTTTAAATGCGATTTTAGTTGATGTCAAAATATCGTTATCAGTTTTCATTTAACTTTACTATTTCACAAGTTGAAAAGGAATCACATTATTGCTTTAAAATGCCATTCAAAGTTTAAGATTATGATACTGAAATTAATTAGGTAGTGAAAGTGCGAGAAAAGTTCGTGACGAGACTCATCTATAAAAATAACAAAATTTATAAAACGAAAAACTTCAAAATATTTAGGTTTTCAAGCAGCTTAATATAAACAAAAGCTGAAGGGAAGAATATGTAAGTATGCCTTGTTATCAAAATCGTATCAATAAAACAACACAAATTAATTTTGATATTAATAAGTAATTTGCATACGATGGCATGAAATATAACGAAGATTACACTAGAAATATTTATAAAAAGGTTTTAAATGGAGTAATACATATGAATAATAGCAAGTAAAGTAATAATATTGAATAATTATGAACAAAGTTCCGCAATATATAGTCTAAACTTATTCATACAAGCGAAAATTGAAAACATTTGAAAGGAATACGGTGTCTCCAAAGTCAATAATTACACAACTACAAGTGACTGAAATTAAATACCTGTAAAATGCTTCTAGAATTAATGTCTGGCAACTTTCTAATTGTGCTAAAGTGGTTTCAAAATCGTTGTCGATGGTCTACTGTATTTGTATTCCACCACAAAATTCAAATTATAGCAGAATTTATTAATGAGAAGCAGAAGTATTTCCAGGCATTCTGTGTCTATCATAACAATTACATTGAGAACAGTTATTATAATTTCAGAATACAGTATTTTACTAGTCGTATCCTATATATTATTTGCATCTTGCTCTGTGGTGACACACATAAATATATATATATATATATATAATGAATTTACTAATTTAATTATTTCAAAAATGTGTATATAAATATGTAAAAACTGCATATATGTCACTACTGCCAATAAAATAGAAGCTTATCATTATGCGGCTAAAAGCTTTTATTAATATAAAACTCTTATTTGGAGTATTTTAAAGCTGAATGCGTATGACATCCTTACATAACGTACAATACAAATATGCTGTATAAACCGATTATCCATATAATAACACAAAATCTTTGATGTAGAACACCGACTTTACTTGAAAGGAAACTGCGCGAGAGTAAAGCGAGATATCAAACTCTCAAATATTCTATGACTAACGCTGCAAATAAAAAATTGCAAACGCTATTCTTAAGTTTAAAAATACTTTGTTGAATTAGAGAAACACGATGTCTTCCAGATGAAAGGAAAAGCAACTTATCACTTTCGAATCGCAGAGACTGGGTATGCGAATAGAAACAATTTGTTAAACCTATTTCGTGAATAAAATACAACGTTCAATAAAGGTGTAGAGCATTATCGCTGGTTAACATACTTGAAGAGAACCGAAAAATTTAGACCGCACACTTCGAATTAACTTAATTTTTTATCTTAAATATATAAGAACTGAGAGGTTAAATGACTTACTGTTAAATAAATATTAAACAAACTACACACTCACAGTGATTGAGACACAGTCCAGTATCAAGTTCGAAACTGAATGGTGATATCTCCCGCCATACCTTCTTTAAAAGTGCGACTATAGCGCTACTACGTCATCTTTCTTAAGCAAAAATGAAACATTTCTTGAATTGTTGCAGTTTGTAAATTATATAAAACCTTTAACAATATGAATGAACACCATTTGTGCTGTATAAACTGTTAAAAGAATTGAATGCATAGAATAAAAAAGTAAATAAGTCGTAATGAATTATTGAACATATCTTGTAAAACTTCTTCATATAGATACATAAATTCACGTACGACGGAAATGTTTTCTGGGCCAGCTCCATAACTACATTTATATGCTGTTTTCTGGCTGCAATCCAAAGGTTGCGCTTAAAAAGGCTATATATGACAACTGCAATCAAACTAGCATGTATAGTTTTATGGACCTGTATTGAAATTATGCAAAACAAAATCGAATAAAAGGATAGATAAGAATAAAAGCAAGTGCATGTGAGTGAGTGTATTCACCTTGATGTTGAGTGTATTGAGTGGCAGACCGTGAACTAATGGGTCTAAATTTTTACATAACGATTGAATTTAATATATGGTAAAAAATTATCTATTAACAAAAGATTATACACTATAGTTACACATGCGGACATTTTCATTTCAGTAGCTACTGGTGTTAGACAATAATAAGCACTTTTTACACACAAAAACATTGTTTTCTCCCTATTGTACTGTGATTTATTTGAATGCGAGAGAAATTTTACTCATTTTAGATGTACTTTCAACTGCAAAGTAATGTTATTAGCTTAAGGAAATAATTCTATCAAAGTCGGATCTGCATATTTCTTCATCTTGGAAACCAATGTTATTTCATTTAGTGTCATACATGCCTCTTATGGATGCAACAAACTCTATATCTTAAAACGTTTGTTATGTTCGCAAGACTCAAATATAATACCAAGAGAAACCATGAATTTTTCAAAATTAGCAAATATGTACAGTGATTCACAGTAAAAATGATGCAGTGGTATATAATTTAAGAAGCTGAAAGTGTCAGGTAAAATAGTTACTTGGGAAAAATAAATAGAATATATTATATCTACTATTCTTGAAATACATTACAAGAATTAAACAAAATTAATACGAAGAGGTATTACGAATTCTAATCAGATAACATTACAGCGGTTACATATTCAATATAACAGTGAAAATAATGCACCTAAAATAATAATGAATTAATTATTTTTGAAAATTAAAAAAGAAACAATCAATATTGGGTTTCCTTTAGATTTTACAATTAACTGTAATCTGTTTGGAACAGATTCTACTAACTTATGCGTATAATATGACCAAACACTGATCCATTCTTGTAAAAAAGCATTTCTTAACTGGTTCTGATTGAATATTCGATAACTACGCACTCAGCCACAAATTTTAATGTTTATGTTAGGCGACTGAGCTGGACTTTCCACGGCACTGAGGCAGTAACAACCATTCCCGAACCACGCGCGAAGAATGTTTCGGTTTCCTGTTTCACAAGTACAGCGGGACTGGCGAAATAGAAAATCATCTTCTGTGTCAAGTTTCCTGGAACTAGACACTAAATTTTATTTAAGGATGTGTGAGTGCATAAACCTATGTATAGTACCCTCAATAAAAGGAAGGTTTCCAACACCAGCAGCATAAACATAGCCCTAGATCCTACCTCCATATTTAACAGTTGGTTTTAAATATTGCGGTTTTAATTTTTCATTATTTGTCCTCCGCGTATTACCCTTTCCATCTGAGGCGAAAAGATTAAACTTTTCCAGAAGTTGAAATCTTTATTTTGATCCTGTAATGCTATAAGCGACTTCTTTTATCCATCTAGCTTATAAACGGTTTTTTCTGGCTATTTATCCGTGCAAATTGCCACGGCTCAGAGTTCTTTGATATGTTTCTGCATTTACGGTATTTCCCAGAACACGTTCCACCTGCAGGGGTTAAGTTAGGAGCACTTAATAGTGGATTATTTCTAGATTGTCTAATAATCCACCGCTCGTCATGTTCGTTAAATATGTTTTTTTACTTATTTTACATTTATTCTTCACTCTGTTTTCGCGATTATATCGTTCAATAATATATTGTATCATGAACGCACTTCTATTTAATATTTTTGCAATTTTCCGTTGACTTTTATTTTTATTATGGTGAAAAATTACTAATTCTCGCTCTTCCAACCCATGTTGAACTACTCTAAATTATAAGCCACCTGTGATAAAATCGCACTGCACAGTTGTAACAGATGGAGACGTAAAGCGCACGTGCATCTGAAATGTTCTCTATTCGTATTAAAATTGTGTACTAGATTGCACATTTTCACTTTAATGTTGAATATGTAACCGCTGTAATGTTATCTGGTTAGAATTCGTAATGTCTGTTCGAATTAGTTTTGTTTCATTTTTGTAATGTATTTCAAGAATAGTAAGCACAATATATTGAATTTATTTTTGCCAAATAATTACTTTTCCTTACATTTCCAGCTTCTTACCAAATTATATACCACTGCATCATTTTCACTGTGAGTCGCTGTACATAGAAACTTATTACAACAATATACTAATCTCGAACAGGTCAACTTTTTTTTAATATACCTTTTTTCATCGATTTTAGGTTTTCCCTGCTTATGGCTTTCATGTAATAACATCTTCGTCAACTTTTTAAATGACACCAAGATAAGAAAACGCTGTAAATACAGTTTTCTCATGGTATTAGTGAAATCAATTCACGAGAAAGACATGTGAAGAGACGTAAAACGCTAACACACGGACATGTTTCTGCCTACCCGGCGTCATCAGCGTGGTTTCGAGCAGTTTTATGCTAAACATCTGTAATTCTCTAGCTGCTTCTATCGCCATACTTAACCATGCGATACAAGTGAATATTCCTGGCGCTAGCTAGTGCCAAAAGAAACAAACACTTGCCCGTAAAGTCAGACAGTGAAAACAAGCTGGTACAGTTTCCCACCCTTCTCTCGAGCAACACTTAAGATTACTAGTCCCGAAAGGGCGTTTTCGCACCAAAGGGCAGTGCATAGGGTTAGCACCAGGAATATTCACTTGTATCGCAAGGTTAAGTATGGTGATAGAAGCAGCGAGAGAATTACATGTATTTAGCATAAAACTGCTCGAAACGATGAGGATGACGCCGGGTAGGTTGAAACATGTCCGGGTGTTACCGTTTTATGTCTCTTCACATGTCTTTCTCGTGAATTGATTTTACTAATACCACGAGAAAGCTGTATTTACAGCGTTTTCTTATCTTGGTGTTATTTTCTAGGCATTCTTTTAGATGTGTTTTAAATGACAACTTCAATTTTTTTTTATTTCGAAAGATAATTTAGTGAAATGATATTATCAAAGTTTTAATACTTCATATGACAAAATTTTCTAATAAAAGTTATTTGAAGAATGAAATAAATTTTCTTAATACCAAAAACTAAAGATAAATGCTATTATTCAAGAAATGAAATAATTGTTTTCTCTAATTCAAATTTTCGAGAATGGAATAAATAGAGGCCAAATGATGCTTTCTTATAAAGGTCTATTCGAGTCTATTAGTCCTGACATTATTCACAATGTACGAAATTAATGTATCCATAAATTTGCTTGAATTTCGAACATTTTATTTAAAGGGATTATTTCTTGAATAATACCATTTACATTTGCTTCTTATTATTGATAATAATTATGTCTTCCTCTGTTTAAATTACTTTTATTCGAAAATGTTATTTGACGTTCTAAAATCTTGATCTTAAACGGATAAATGATTTATCAAAATAGAGAAATAGAAGTTGTCATTTAAAGAATTGTGGTTAACGTCATAACCGAGAAACCTAAGTGGCTGAAAGTGAAAATTGTAGTTTTAATTCTAAACAGATTTACAGGAGCTAGTGGTTGTTCAATACTTTGCGCTTTTATGTTCAAACTAGTATACCTTTCCGTTAATAGCCACCCCTATAGTGAAGCATTTTTTATTCCTATTATAATTTTTTCGATGATTAAAGAACCCACTTGATCCCCAAATTCACAATTTTGAGTTAACCCTTTCAACACTGTCTAAAACTGGTCAAGCGTTTCACCTTCTTGTTATGATCTTACAAAAATATTATCTGTTCAATACAGTCGATTTTGCAGGACAGCAATAATCTGTAAATGATTTTATTAGTATTTCATAAGATTGCTTTCGTTCATCAGTAAGTTTCAAAGTATTAAATATTCTTAACTCTTTGTCTCCTACGCAATTAAGAAACACCAATATTTACATTATCCGACTTCCTCAAGTATTCATTTGCTTCTAGAAATACTCATTTTTGTGTATATTCCTTTTATGTAATCATTATAATTACAACCTCTTGTAAATTACACGTATAATTCCTTGTATTAATCAATAACACCAACCACCATGTTTGCTAGTGTAATTAAGTATTTGTGTTTAAAGATGTTCCATACAGCAAGAGAAATTGCAATTCAAAGGAATGAGTTAACTGGATTTGAATAATATGAGAATATTGCTTACATGTCGAATAATATCCAAATATAAAAGTACACGAAAATAAAATAACTATACTAAACAAGAATATACATCTGCTTTTTTGTGGTGATTATATTCATTTGGGCTTACCATTTGAAGCGACCTACGTATCTTTGTCTTAATGCCTTCATTGATACCACAAAATTAAATTTAAACCATGCAATGATGATTAATCCAAGAAAATGATAAGTTAAATAATAAATCGTGTTGTGTAAAATGAATTAATTTGTTACCTATATAAATTGTTTCATCCAAATACGCAATAATTGTTTGTTTACCAAACCAGTCAAAAATTTCATTCGTTGAATATCATGTAGTTACTAATTATAACATATGGGAAGGATTGCGATACCTAAGCAGGCAAGCGTCTGAATTTTACGATGGCATAAGAAACATAACAGATCGGTGTGTAAAGGACACTTCTTTTGAATTTGAAACAACGTATGGATTAGAACATTTATATCATACCTTGATACACCTGTAACCCTGACAAAATGGAAAGAAACGAAAGTTCATTAGAAAGCGTAGGAAAGGCTTCAGGGGAGTAAAATCCCTGCAACAATTATATAGATAGGAAATAAGTTAACAAGTTTAGTGTATGTATTTAATAAATTTGTAGCTAATTTAGATATGAGTTTAATTGTTCGTGATTAGAATTTACGACAATAGGCTTTACAGATAAACGAAGATATACAGTTAGAACACGTTAAAGCTTCTTACAAAACGGGTACTGCATTTAAAAAGGGCTTAGAGATGAGCTTCAAGGAAAATAATGAAGCTTGTAAGTCGCTGGTAAGGAATTGAAAACAACGTAATATATTTTGTAAAAGACGTAAAATCAAAATTAATAAGTATGGAGTAGGTGTACATGGGATGAACGTACTGTTCAGTCAGCTTTTACCACAATACATAGTTACACTATTATTCCACTGACGCCAGCAGAAAGTCGATTGATTTCTCCGCAATTTATAGTTAAGTTTATACAGAAGTCGGGGGAAATTCAATTCCCAAATACAGCCAGGCTTATTTCATTTAATATTTTCAGATTTGCAATTTTAATTAATATTCATTTATCAGAACTCAATAATGAATGATTAATTTCATAAATAAGCTAATGTTATTTTTAAATATGTAATGCACTTTTAAGCATCACATCACAGCACCCAAAAAATTAACGCGTGAATTATTTTGTTAATACTCTAGATACCGGACCGCGGTGTATTTTACTATCAGATTCTTGGTCAGTCTATTGCCCTAATTCTTTGTTCCTGTCAACTGAAAAGTCCTAAGAACATAACCAGCATGATTCCACCTCTGGTTTTCTACATGGAAAAAAAAACGTTTGTAATTACTGCTACAAAATTATCTCTAAAATGTTGTAGGATTAGTTGCTACAGTTACGCTCAATGGTGCGATCTGATTCGCGAATATTTTTTCAATTTATTGTAGTGCTTATCTTATAGCAAGTAGTGATTATTTCCGAAAAATACATTTTCAAACTTACCATTGTTTATATGTTTAAGCAAACTTGGAAACCGCTGCGAACATGTTTTTTTTCATTGTAATCATAATTCATTATTCTTTAGGAAGAAGTACTAGAGTCGCAAGAGCAAAATAATCTAAGATAGCCACTGCAGCACGAACTACCACAATGTTTGTAAATATATTTTTAGGTAAAGTGCTACTACTATTCCTGGAGCCTATCGTGCCATAAGTTATACTACATACCACGCTACAACTGGGTCACATAGTCATATATATTTTTTTGATATAGAAGATTTTCTGATCTTGTAATACTAAAGTTATAATATTCATATTCGTTGTCAATTTGCTGTCATTAACACATAACCAGTTATCTGCACCTAGATATCAAAATCTATTTGCATGTGCTTGGTATAAAAGCGGAAATCGCATATACATATTACAATTGAAATATTTTATTTCATTTATTTTCAAGACTTAATTACTTTTACTCTTGTTTACAATTTTAGAAATATATCATATTATTTCTAACAGAGAATAATTTTTGGACATTATAACTACCAAGAGATGAGTGTTACATCGGATTATTATAAGCCACAAAATAATTCACAGATAGTATATCACACAACAATAGTGTTACTTTGCAAACATTTTATTTAGAAGAAATATATTGTTATGTTCATGTTACTATGTCTATATTGCGTACTATACGTAGCCTAGTATGTAAACATTTACGGCTAAAACATTCTCATACATGAAGCTATAATCCTACATATAGAAGAACAAAATGTTCAATATTACAAATAATGTTGTCGGAGGAATAACAATCTGCAAAATGTTCGGTTGTGATAATCTTATTTTTAAGGAACCATCTGTGTCTCTAAACGTCAGAGAAACAGATATTCTGACATACCTGCCGCTAGTCAGCAAATCTGCTACTATCATTTGCAGTAGCAGGAGCATACTTATAGAGAGGTGGCACAGTAAATCCATCCGATAGCGGCAATGTCTGTTTCAGAGCTTCGCTGCTTGCGTTTGCGATAGTAAACAACTGTTCACTATCTATCTCCTGACCAGGTGCTCAACTTCCAATATATAGGATCTGGCTCTTCTGGAGTCAGGTTTTGATATGTACCGTTGCCTCTGAACAAACTTCTTTGGAGAAATACACCATAGTTACAAGGCATCTAATTGCTTCGCTCTTATATTAAGCGTGCTAGATGAGTGTTGATTGAGTCTGATTGCGTACATGTGTGTTAATATACTCACAACAATATACTCACATACATTTTATTTTGCATATTGCACACATAAAGGAGTACACAACTTTTTTGTGTGTTCAGAAGTCTTTTATAAAGTTTTATCTGCGTGCATGTGTAATGCGTTTCGTTTGAAACGCCACTGATTTAGGTTAGTGAGTAAGGAAGCACTACATACTTTGCAAGACAACTGTTGATCAAACACCGCGAGATAAAATATTTCAAGCAGACGTCTTTTCTTTAAACCAAAAGAACGTTACACACATGGTTATCGTTTATTTCTAACCTTGTTACCGAAGTTACAGGTATACTATGTACATACATGTACATGTATACACCCCCACTCTAAGTTAATCTTCAATTTCTTATTTGGGAACTCCGTGAAAAAGCTGTTCGTGCAAAATAGTACAATTCCAAGGAAAACCTGTTGTAACGATATCTTCCAAATCTTCCCGCATTGACTATGGTTAATAATTTCGCTTAATTTAATTTCAAAAATTCTTTGTTAATGTGCAATATAGAGACATATTTTACTCTCATGATGATACTCCTCAAATGTGGATAAGTAGAAGTTCTCTATACGCTACATCTCTACATGCCTCTCGGGTTCTGCAAACCCATGCTATGCATGCAAATTGCTTTTACATTATTTTCAGTTTCACAATACATACATTATCACATTATGTTTATTGTTTTTTTTGTTTTTTATTTTTATTTTAAAGAAGGCAACAGTGTATAACTTTTATTAAGACGTATGCACGTTATAGTTGATCGTTCACGCAGACAATGCATCACATTCAGAATTAAATAACTGTTGTTTAGGTAGTATTTGGAGTAGATGCGATCAGTTCAGAGGACGCACAATATATGGATACGAAGAACATTTTATTCTATGTTGCGTAAAATAGCGATGTTTTGAAAAAATTCCTCACCTGATTATATTAAGATTTCAATTGCCATAAATAATCTATATTTACATAACCGCCAATTTTATTTACACGTTCTGGTACAAAAAATATCATAAGTAGTTATAAAATATGATGTATATTATTAAGAGTAAAATATTTGTGGCTTGTTTATATTTTGTAGTTATAGAACAAAAAAAACAAAACGAAAATAAATAATACAATATATTTTTACAAAAAATTACTGAAATATATAAAAGAAACAACAAAAAATAAACAAGTAAAAGGTATCTTATTCTAAATACCATCGGAACGAGATGATGGTAAACATAATCAAAAACTGTCATATTCTTACGTGTGGAATCTAAATGTATGAAAAGTCAAGTTACTGTAACATCTTTTTTTACATCCCATACTAACTACTACAAAAAAATGACATTGTAATTCACCGATAGCTACCCATAACTTTATTGAAAGGTCCAAGTATAGGTCTAACGTTTTCTATTTACGTTGCGCGTTCCTTAAAACGAAATAACTCAGAAATATGCATTAACTTGAGACGCGATAAATTATAGTGAGACCTGTTTAAAATATGTAAATACCAGCTTCCGATAAAACATTACTGTTTAAGACAACGAAGAAGATATGGAGATTCTAAACATTTTTACTGAGTTAAGCAATAAATGTACATGAAAATAAAAGAAAGAAATAGCGAATAAATATAATAGCATCGCTAGTAAAACTTTTCAATTCAGAGCAACGTGTCTTTAATGTGCAACTATTATATAAATTCGACCCTCTTTATTCAATCGTTAGATCTCAGGCGTCTTAGTTTCATTCATCGCAGTAGTACTAGAACTCGCTAGTATATATGCTATTTACATTAATAAAGCTGTTTACAATTTTAATATCGTACTAAAGAATATCGAGAATGAAAAATGATTGAAAAGAAAGGCAATTACTAACCAAGAGTCGCAAAGGATATTGTATGCACATAAACACTAAAATAATCAACATTTAGGCGAGTTCTCCTTTTTTTCTGTAGGTTACACCCTCTGACATGTTTTTGTAGCATGTTTTCAATATTTGGGCATGTATTTATATTTTCGTATACCATTTTTATTACTGTCACTTCGTCGTATTGTAATTACACATATATTTATCGGTACTATTTTTATTTTCATACTACCTTTAATAATTGTTGTTACATGAGCTAGAATGCTAACTCTATTGATCACAGTTGCTCTAGTGTAACAAGTTTCTAACTTCAATTTACTAATCTTTCTTTCATTAGGAATACTGTCATAAATGCAATATTATTCTCATGCACTGTATTTTTAACCCAATTTTCTCTATTGTATAATTTTCTGTTCTGTAGCGGATAAGTTGTTATAAAATGGCTTCAGTATAAGAGTTGGATACACGAAGATAAACTTACTAACAAAATTGCTGTATTTTGTATTTAGGCAATATCTCAAGGCAAATATTATCTTCTTAATTGTATGTTCATTTTCCATCTGTTTTATAATAAAAATCTAAGATTGTCATTTTTGAAATGTAAGAACAAGCAAAATTTTGCAAATACATACAAAATTATAGCTTTGAATATGAATTGATTATTACTATACGTCAACAGAAAATGTAATTAAATGACCAAATCTTTAACCCCACATAATAATAATTTTATTTAACCATTACTTTGTTTATTCTACTCCAAATTTTGTCTTTATAGTTATAGCAAAGCGACATACATACGTACTTTTTTTGCTTCCACGGAAAAGATTGGGTAAACTAAATAGCCTGCGTTGCCTGCAATCGATTGCGGCTTAAATTTCACGTTTTATTCAGCGTATAGATAAGTAGCATTACAATTTTAGGTACTATGTTTCGCTTTTATAAGTAATCACAGATAACAGCATTAAGATAAGTGTGCTCAAACACTTCTTTGTAAGAACCTCACTCTAAAACCTCGATGAATATTGTTTATGCTCTTTAGCAAATTATAAAATCATTTGCTTAAAAGAATACCAAAAAGTGTATTAATAGCTTTTGTTGATAACATTATAGTGTAAATTATATGTATATACATGTATATACATATAGCGCGTGCAGGCGGTCGGCAATACTGCGGATACACTTAACTTTCTAATTTGAAGCAGTACAAAGAAATCCCTGGATTGCGATAGTTGACTTAATACCTAATAAAACAAGAAACCCTATTATACATTCAGATAAAGTATTTTTCTACACGTAGGTGCTTACCTTGATAGTATAAAACAGTGCAAACTGAAAGTATTGGGTTAATCAGAGATATATTTGCCTTTACTCACTTTTGTTATGCAACAACAACTAGGAGAAGTGGAAAATTTGTGGATATATTGTACGCATAAGCTATATTCGTAACTACGACTAATAGCAATGAAACTAAATTTACTGGTATGAATAGTCGAGGGGAAGACTATAAGATATTTAATTTAAAATAATACACAAAATAATATTTGATAAAGCAAAATCCCAATTAAATCATTGCGTGCTTTTCAGCAATACTAAAGTACGTCCAGAGCACTTCTCGATCTATTTTTTTTCTCTAAATTAATCTGTCGCAACTAAGCTTACTCGACTTTGTCACAGAAAAGAGAAAGCTTCACCGAATGAACAACATACATATTTGCGATAGGTGCAAGAGGAACAATTCCATCAAAGTTTGGCTGCTTTCGCCTAATTGTACTCTTTTTAACTTAGAGGTTGCAATGAAGTAAAGAATGGTTTTTAGAAAATATACAGACTAATGCGCTGAGAAAAATATATTTCTATCAAAATGTTCCACGACGTCTATAAAGTATTTAGATAGATATAAGATAAATCAATAGCACTTAGAACTTGTGTCGATGTAGATGCTTCACTTGCAATTAAGAAATTTGAATATTACAGTGGCTTTTCCTTAGTACCTCCACGCACCACTAACTCAACTCATTAAAATATATATTCTTAGGTTCATAGAAATTATAAATTTGAAACATTAATATATAACTTATTATTACACATCTGTCACAATCAATCTCAGACGATTTTAATAATTGTTTTTTATGATACCTATAAAAGCTAATGGTTCCAAATAGTATCTTATATCTTTTGTATAATTTTTTTCTCAGTGTAAGTTGTAGCTATCCCTTTTGCCGCGTATCATTATTGACTTATACTATTAGCAGCAAAAATTGTCTGTTGTAACATTTCACGTTTGTATTAGATTGTCAAAGTGTTAGGTTAAAGATAACTATATTCTATATAACTATATTCGCAATAACAACGGGTATTGTTATTACATTGCTAGACTTTTAAAACACATTAAAAAAAGCTATATTTTATGTTCTTTTCAAAAATATGTTTTCTACTTAAATGTCTTCATTTTTTATACCTCTTCAAAATGTGGGAGATCTTTACGCCCGATCCTGTATGAAACATCTACATACCATCTTGCACCTACTATAACCGAAATGATATTGATCTCCTGTATAGTTGAGAGCAGTAACTACTTAATTCAATAAATATGATTTCCAATAGGATTTGTTAGTTATATTTTTCATTTTAGTTTTTAGTTATATCTTCCATATATCTACACCTCCCTTTTTATAGTAGATTTTGGAGTAAAGTATAACAGTTTAATATATTAACAATAAGAAACACTGACATGTGCTGTCATTTAGTAGGGTGTAGTTTTGTGTGCCTGGTCGGAACACATTAAATATCAAATTATTATTGCTGTGTGAAAATACGTTGCGTTGTTACTTCTCTACGGTAATCACAGTAAAAGTTCTTGGAGCAGATCATTTATATCGCAAATATTTTGTTAATATTCGGTATCGAATATGCGATTTCAGGGATTTATGTAAGACGTAAATCTTTTCTAAATAAATCGCAAATAAATTCCATATCAAGCTTCAGTTAGATATAACTATAGGAGTATAAATGTTTTAACGTACATGGACCTAAATTTACATAAGTTTAGTAAAGAATTTGGAGTTACTAAGTCCACCATTTCTTCAAAATTCATTTGGCGGAAGGACACCAACACCATATTAAAAAAGGATAACATTTATTGTAGACCTGCAAGTTACGTTAAATGATAATTCGGAGCTCTTAATTTAACGCACCGATAAGAACCGGTTGCAATTAAGACAATATAATTATACATACGCCTGCTAATAGTCCTTATATGTTCAAGAATTGAGCATAGACGTTTGGTGAGAACCATTTAATGGGTGTCTAGCTATCCCATATTTCTATGAAAAACCAAAAGGTATTTGAACTTTCTGCAAGGTGATTTACTCATTCTTCTAGGCGATGTTTACTTAACACAGTGTAGAGAACGTTACTAAACAGGAAACGTTTCCCAATTTCTGAATTGATAAGAAGGGTTCTATTCAATACTGACCTCGTCTCCAGATTTAACCCCACTTGATATTCTCATGTGGAATTATCTAAAACAGATAATTTACTAAACATGGAAGATCTAAAAAGTGAAAGTAAAGATTACAGTTACACCAGCCATGACCTAGTGAGCGCAATTTCAAAATAGTAGTAGCGATTCAAATTTCAAAATAGTAGCAATTTATGTATCTTCATATATATGTATCTTTATCTTTAAGCTCACTTTGCACATTGCCAAATTAATAAAAAGTAAGTAGCTGATAAGGAACAACAAGAATATATGTATGTATATAAAGGAACACCATGGTAACATGTGTATATTGGTAACTTCATCTATTAGTAAAATATTTAACATTGTAGTATATAGAGCGTAAAAATTCCAGACATTTTCTATGAGTGGGATAATTGAAAGACCGCAAACATGTAACAATAGCGATGTCTCTGCAACTCTATCATTACACAAGTGTAATGCATTGGCTTCAATAACTTTTTAAATTTCAATAAGTGCAAGATGTTGTTCCATTGATAACAATCCATATTCGATACTGCATTGTAAAATAATTATGTATTGTATAGCGTATTTTCTTAGAATGTGATACACGGAGCGATGAACTTAGCGGTTCTTCAGAGCTATGTGTGGCTAAAAGACTAGAGGTGCAGGGCAATTTATAATTCATTGCTGTCACATTATAACTATTCTCACACACACATGGAAAATTAGAAAATTCCACCAGCCTCTAGAATGTTCGACTCTGATTTAAAGCGAATTTTCTAGATTTAGAACATCTCGAGACTTTCTAGAACTATGGCTAGAACCCTGCCACTTAACTCCAGAGCTTATATAAGCAGCCCAGCCGCGCGATGTATACAAATTTTAGTGTTACTATTGAATTGGACAATTATGCTTTTGAAGAGTTTTTCCTTTTTCATTTTAATTGAGCTAAAATAAATTTAATTTCTGACCGGCTTGACGGTCGTTGCAGTGGCTATGGATAAACGCCTATATAAAAGATGTAGCAAAGGCGATGACCCACCATATGATTGTTAATCGCCATTGTTAATCGCTATTATCATTTCTCTTACAGAGCCAGCTCTGTCAGCAACGTTTTCTGCAAACAAATACAAAACTAGTAACTAATGGACCGTGTCATGACACGGTCCAATTCCGGAAGTAGTTCGTTTATTACTAACTCTGGCCGTGGAAGCCTACGTATTCATTTCAAATACAAAACTGTATCGCAAATACGATGACGAGCAAATCAGTCAGTGGTACGAAATAAATTTGCATTTGAAACAAAATCATGACCCACCATAAGTCGAACATTTTCAGCGTCTTTCGTCCATCCGGGAAAAATTTGCTCACAAAATGAAGACACACTAAAAATATTGCTTCTTATAAGGTGCCAGAATTGATGACAATTAAAAGGAAAGTTATTATACAGCAACCGGCAAATTAGGAATATGATATTTTGTGGATGAAGTAACTGGACAATTTATATTTTAGAAAAAAGTTGTTACGTTAGCAAGAGCTGAAGACATATTTTCAAATGTTCAATTACTTCAATTTACTGTTTACTCCGGGAAGCACTCATAGTAAAAGCACTGACGAGGACAAGTCATTACACGAGTAGTATTCAGAAATGTTATCTCCATAATTAGTTTTATGGAAACACGTTCGGCACAAGCAAGAAGTCCCGTATGATCTAATCGAAAACACTGCCAAGAAATGAGGTCGGACCCCAAAAGGTGATTGCTGCCCACTGAAATTCGTTGGCTCTTAGGAATCAAAATTTTAAACAGGTTCTGGATCTGAAGAAATGAATTTATTTTTAAAACCGAAAATTGGCATATAACACTTACATTACTTTTCAAAACTTAATTTTCTGAATTCTAGCATGCAACACCGCAACGAAAACATCATTTAGGGTAACGATAAAATCAGTAGAAATTTGAACTTCAGATATTGGCAATAGAAGGTAGAGATTTTATCACTTTTGATTCGACATCGAGGGTACTTGACAGTGAAGAAAGAAAAGCAACTAGAAAAATTACCAAAGACCACCTGAAAAACCTTAAATAGGGATTAACGAAATACGTCCCGTCTACCTTTACAGTTGAAATCGAATGAGTAACATCTCCCTTTAGACAGACGGCAGATCTTAACTTCAAACCACCTCCGTATTAATAATTAAGGAGAGAGAAGAATTAATCGAGAACATACCCAACGCATTTATACGGGCAGTATTCATTGAAATAGCCACTTTGTTTTGAATATCTGGAGACTTGAGAAACGATTACTGTTCATTAGAAATGCGGCTTTGGATGTTTTGGATGATTTGTGATGTCCTACTTATACGACTCTGCTTATCCAACAATGGAATTTTATTTATTTACTTTTTTGTTTCACCAAACCTAAGGGCTACGTAGATTGCTCTTTTTTTATTGTGTATATATTGCAATGGGATTTTTTGAGATCCCTATTCTTCTCAAGAACATGCTCATTTTTTATTGTATTTGCTAGACTTACCTTTCATTAAGCTCATTTGCCGTAATTCTAGTTTAATTTAATGGGATTGTTAGGGAGAATGCAAAATTGAACTACCTTTACGATCGGATAGTAGTTTAATATAATATTTAATTACTAAATATCTTAACGCATTTGCAAATTACAGTTTTCTTGCGATGTATTCTGCATTTATTTACAGTTTCCCAAATATATATACCGCATCCCGAGTCTCTCTCTTATAAAGTCCTATCCCGTCTCTTCCCTCCTTCTTCTTTATCCCTTTTCCCATCTTTTTCCCTCCTAATGCCTTTGTCCACCTCTCCTTCTTTTTCTGGAAAGTGCCTATTAAAGAGAGCCTCGTCGACGTTTCCTGTCTAACTACCGTCACTTCTACAGATATTTTCTATCCTTTCCATCAGCCAATTACTAAAATCCCTGCCGTGGCACGCCAACGAGCGCGGGAGCAACACACGACATTAACGCGTTATTGGTAAAAAACAGATGTATCTTTTTATTTGAACTTTATCATTTGTTACATGCATATGTATCACCAAACAATTTTTAAATAAATTTCTTTACACTGAAAACAAAAATTGAAACTGCAGAGACATATGAAAATTTTACTCTACTATTAAGTGGATATGATACTAAGTGTTCCATGCCACCGTCCGTATCTAACATAAAAAATTAATTGGGTCCTGCATGTAAAAAGCTATGTCGTCACCATGCATATATTTCACCACCAACATCATAACAGTGCCTTCTATAGGAAAACAAAACCAACGGACACTACTAGTTAGGTAACCAAAGCGCATCTCCTATATATCAAGGGTACAACGCACAAAATATGTATATAATATTACGAAAACACCAAATTCAAACTGTATTTTCCACAGACTGAAAAATTGGATAAAGGCTAAATAATGCGAAGGATAAAATACCACTGGAAGCTGAAGGCGTATACAAGATACTCTGCAAGAACTTCAACCTTTCTTATATAAGATGGGATCTCGACGCTTCGCCTCCGTCGTATGAGTCTTCTTCAGGAGAAACATGGAAACCAAAGTGGCACGGTAATTCAACGGGTAAACCGCACTAAAGGCGAAACCACTTTGGCAGAAGATCACGGTGGCTCGACGTGTTAACCGCACTAGAGGTTTTCGCCTCTAAGAGAAGGTTTTCGCCTCTAGCATGGTTAACACGTCGAGTCACCGTGAGCTTCTGCCAAAGTCGTTTCGCCTCCAGCGTGGTTTATACGTCGAGTTACCGTCCCACTTTGGTTTCCCTGTTCCTCCAGAAGTCTCCTACGACGGAGACGAAACGTCGGTATCCCATCTTTCTCTTTTCTTCTTTTTCCTGTTTTTCTTTCTTGCTTCCCCCCCCCCCCCCACGCCCTCTTTCTGACTCTCTTTCCTTCTCTTACTCTTATCACCTTTTCTCTTTTTCACGCCCTCCTTTTTCATTTTCCTTCTTTTATCTCTTTTTCTTTTTATTTCTTTCTCCTCCTATTTCATTTCTATAATGACACGGTCCAATTCCTAAAGTAGTTCATTTATTATTATCCTACTACTTATTAATAACGCTTATAGATTGCTAAGATTTTATTTTCAGTCTACCACATAATATAATAAACCTCCAAAATATTTTATTATTTGGTTAATGATTATTACGGTTAAACTTCCTACGTTAAGACAAAATACTATGTACCAGGTGCGAGTACACACATTTCAGTATCGATGTTAATTCCTAATATTTGCAGCATATGGTTAGTCATAGGTAAGGCCATTAAAGAAAAGTGTGTAAGTTTGTAATTTCTAAAACGTTTCATTCAAAAAACAGTACGTATAGGTTTCTTCATCATTAATACCATAAATAAGAACCAAAATTTCATATAATTATCCGCACGCATCTAGTTGTGCAGTTATTCACGTATTATGTTCTACTATTCATTCTTCCTCGATATACTATTTGTTCGATTGTAAGCTTACACACGAAACACATTGTTAAAAGTAATATTATTGATAGCTGCACATTATATCGCTTATACGTATTGCAAGTATATCCTGCCTTTAAATTAGAACTTCACGCAATGAAGACCTCAGTATTTCTACTTACGCAGTTAACAACCGAAGAAGTAAAAAAAAACTAAAAAGGTTTAACAAAGTTTATTTTAAACATGGATGCCTTTTTGAAATCGCAAGTGATAAGTATGTTACTTCCCATTATAGTTGCGTTTCCAATACCGTGGACTAACACAGAATACATTTTAGAACAAGTAAGTTGCTAGATTATGATATTCACTATCAGGTTCTCTATTTTAAAATTTTGTCACTTACCATGAACATTGATAAGAAATATTGATAATATAACATTTAATTCAACAAATATAGTAGATATCTCTCTAAAAACTACTTTCCTCTTGGGATACAAAGTACATGGAATTCGTTGACATCCTCTTATATCTAGTATTCACCACCTAAAGTTCTGGAGTCAGAAAGCTGGTGAATCTCAACTCTCTGCATGTAAAATATATTTGGAGCGAGTAAAAGGTGTGCGAGATTGTTAATATTCGCACCTACTTGTGTAGATGGATTTGGGTGCAAAATTATCAGTTATTGGAACATCGGGACAGTCATGGGCTTTCAAAAACATTCGACATAATCACTAAGCTATTCAATTTATACAACATTTCATCCCAACACAGCAAGATCTGAATACATCTCGATTAGATACAAAATTCTCAAATTATTAAAAATCGTAACCACCTTTAATCTTAAGAGCGATAAATTTGAGCTAAAATAATAATTTTTATAAGTTGCATTCTATTAGCTACTATTTCTAACACAGAAGCTATTTTTTTAATTAGTTAGTAACACTGAAACATGTTTCTAAATATCTCCAGTATTCCTTTGGATTTTATATTTTTGTCAAAAATGTCAATAGTTGACAAAAAGCATAACTCATTGCTTATTGTGTTTTTATTATATTCTCCTACAACAGCATAGCCTTGTACACATGTATTTTTTAACAAATTAATTAAAATTCACGACAATACAAATTCAAATAGAGAATAATAAAACATAGTGTAGGTAAATTTTCACTATTGTAGGTGTTCAAAGTGGCATCAGTTGTAACAGATTTTTGAGTATAGTAAAAATAGGAATTCCTCGGTTCCAATTGTGTAAGGAATCATAGAGAAGAAGTAGCAATTAGGACGTATGTGGATATTATTAACTGAATTCAAGTTAAGAGAAAGAAATAAGTACGTATTAACCGAAATTCAAACAATGTTAATTATTTGGCAAATTAGAGTTTGTGGCGAACTAGGGAACATGGTATTTAAATTTGATATAATTTTAGTAAGTATTAAGCAATTTTTAAATATTTGTAATAAATTATTCGGACCAAGTTTAAATTTTATTGGAAAATATTCCAATGTATCTGTCACTAGTATTTAATAAAAAAAACGCACAAATTATACGAATACAACATTCTGTTAAACACCATTCCATAATTAATTTCCAAATGCTATTTCTTGAATATAATACTTTCAGCAAATTGCTTGTTCTTACTCTAAGCTCTTTGAAAAATACAACCTGCGATGGGAGCTGCAAAGTGGTGAACACAAGAAACGACGACAAGGAAAACTTAAGAAGGAAAAATGCATACAGAATAATAAATTTCTCTGCGAGTTTCATCTGAATAAACCGATATTTCATTAAGAGTTGGATTCGGTTTTGTTTCTGTATTAGTGGAACTATTTTCGAATAAATACATACATGGCGATAACTATATTCGAAAATTAATCTATTTTAACAAAAGGTTTCAAGAAATAGCGATGTTTTTGATAAGATTTTCTTGACTTCATATCAACGTCATTTACAAAATATGAATATATGAAATGCTGAAAATAGTCTCGCACTAAAAATATTTTATTATTCATACATTCATACTATTACTTCGACGTTGAACTTGATAGAAGGCTGGTTATACTTATATTAATAATTTCAAATAAAAGTGAAAAAATACAAAGTGGTAGTTTATTCATATCCGTTTATATTAATAATTCACAGATGTGTATAAAGTTGCACCACGCATTAATTATAAAATACACAAAGGTAAATTATCAAACCTGGAATTGGGAAACAAAGTCTATAAATTCTATCTATAATTAGTGATTGTATTGTAATTATCTGCTTGCTTAAGGAACTTTTTTCACAATTCTAGAAATGTAGCTGTAATAAGGCTTCACACTTAGTTCAGTTTCTCGGTTAGTGCATATTCATATATTAATTACATAAATTGACATATACTTTACAAGGTAACGTTAGCTACCTTTCATATTGATGACAGATTTTAATTATGCATACTCGCATACATTCACGGACAATTTTTTAATCAGGTATGTAAGGCGATATCACAACTTAGTGAACAAAATGCACATACTCTTTTCTCATTTACCTTAGGCGTCATCAAGATATAAAGTTTTCTGGTAAAACGAAAATCAGTAAAATAATATCAGTTTAAAAGTGGTCATCGGGCCAACATATCTGATTATAAATCTATAAAATATTGTCAAATATTGCAAAGGTATGAACCTATTGTTTATTATAATATTTATGTGACTGATCAGCAATATTAAAAAATATCTATTTATCAGTGTATGTTCACATCAGGTAATAAATAAATAATTTAACACTTCCAAAAGTATATACCGTTAAATTATTGCATATTGGGAATAAAACTAACGTGTTTATTATTTTAATATTCGTTTACCAAGAAGAAACAGGAAAGTTGCGAAAATTCCAATTAAAGCACAAAGACAAAAAACATTTAAGACAAGAGCGCAAAACTAAAAATACCAAGCTTTATTAAAAACTACTGTGATATGAAACTAACGCCACGGTCGTATGGTATAATGAAATCGAAAGTAGTTATTTTGAAAAGATTGGATATCCATGATATGTCATATAGATATATATAAATAGATATATTTGAAGCATGAACAATCGTTACTTAAGGGTTAAAACATTAATTCAATATAGCAGTACGTAGCATGCAAGTAAAATAATTACATTTTAAACGTATTTTCTAAACACATAATAAAGCACTTTAGCACCTTATGGTTTATAGTTCATATCAAACT
Source organism: Trypoxylus dichotomus (assembly GCA_023509865.1). Classification (NCBI taxonomy): domain Eukaryota; kingdom Metazoa; phylum Arthropoda; class Insecta; order Coleoptera; family Scarabaeidae; genus Trypoxylus; species Trypoxylus dichotomus. Next base: position 33,353,160 of record CM042077.1, on the reverse strand, counting down.
TACCTAATTAATAATAACAATGAGAAGGTAATGTTTTTTACGACTTTCTAAACCACTGTAAAAGAAAATCAAATAAAAACCTTTATAAGATGTTTCTATTTTGAAATCTATGTACTTGTAAATAACTCAAAATATAATTACAGGTTTTCTTTTAAAATGGTCAACATTGAAATCTCTATAATAAGAAAATAAGAAAACGATACTCACTTGTAGGTAAGATTTTTCTTGATGTATGTATGGTATTAAACTCCTTCATTTTAAATGATGAAGTAGTATAACTCCATTTGGTATATGTCATTTTATAGGATTTTCAATCTACTTATGTGTGCCAGTTACAACAAATAGTTTATTTACTTGTGTATTTAGAGGTAAATCGATTCTTTATGAAGTCAGCCTTCGTCCTGCACAAGAATGCAAATTCGTACATGATTTCTCATCAATTTATAAAAAAAATAGGATGTAATTATAATAAGCATGCATAAAAGGTACAAGATTGTAGGCAGAACCGCCAGAAGAGGCTAAATCGCACTTTAACATGTCTAACTATATTCGAATATTTATGTTTGCTATCGAGATATTCCTCCAGATTTATTTTAAAATATTTTTACCTGTAGGTGTCATCACCACTGGTGCATAATACACTTCAAGTAGATCTACCAATCGGAAATTTTACAGATCATATATTATGGAATGCAACTACTTTTGTAAATGATACAATATCGGAAAAAGAACAATTTACAAAAAATAATGAGGAATTAGTGGAAATGGTAGAGGAAACAACTTTAACTCTTTCGGCAAATGTAACAGAGCGTGCTCAAACTGCAAATCAAGAGGAAGAAGAAGATGATGATGAAAGTGAAGAGGAAAACACAGACCTCGTACAGTCCTTGATATCGTCATTTCTTAGTGGACTAAGCACCGTAGGGATAATCAAACATTATAAATAGCAAATAATTATTTATCCTCTTTCAGCCTGAAGGTGGAGTAGATGTGGAAGCAATTGTTGGATTAATTGGAGGCTTAAGTGTGGTAAGTCAAATGATTTCTCCATTCCTTCATAATAGCAGTATACTTCCATTTATAAATTTGCAAGTAATTACACAAAGAAACAACAATATCCAAATCAATGAACGTTTACAGATAATGTATATTGATTTTCTTTCTTTTTAGCCTAATGATGATGGTACCTACGACTTCAGTGGACTAACTGAAACTATTCAGAGTGTCCTCGGGGTAAGAAAAGAATATTTATTTATTGTAAATGTATACGATATAGTGCTCATTATATAACCGATATAACTGATTTTTAGAGTTTTATAGAGAAAACAAAAGAGAAACTTAGTATAAAATTACCAACTGTACCGTGGAATATGACTCTATTTTCATTGATTCGACCGTGTAGATCTTAATACCAATGTATTGAACCAACTAGACAGACTGTTCAAAACTATCATCGCACTATTGCTATTTTCGTTATTATTGGTACTGCGATATCGCTTAAATTACCAAAAATGTGTGTATTTAATTTTACACTGCGCATGGTATCGAATAGGATACATCCAATTTATGAAGTAATACTCCTACATCTAATCGTGTTTTAATTACAATATTCAGGAGACTATTAATTAGTAGATTTTCACCATTTCAAGCGACCAGACAAAGAAGAATGTAGTAATGATAAATCTGTAAAACGGGCCAACTATTTAATTGCTCCTCTGTAACCTGCGTACATTATGCGCAAAATATTGCACATCTCCATCCATCGGAACCAAATATTTTCATCTGGATGAATAGGTCTGTTTGCATTTGGGAGAGGAGCTGTAAGTTCCACCATTTAAATTTTCTCGCATGAGAAATGGTCATATATATTGTTTCCAAGAGTAAACCAGCTCATACGTTAACTTTTTGGGGACACTGTGTGTAGACTTCCTCCATCCAATGAGGGTTTTCAATTCACCACTAGCGATAATTGTGGTAGTTAACCGTACCATTAAGACAAGATGCTGCTTTATCAGAAAACACTACTTAATTCAACAAATTAGGCTGTCATTAATTGGCAAAAGTGTAGTCTGTAATCTGGTAATCTACATGCATTACTGACAACATGCATTTTAAGCGGTTTCAATTTTGGAAATTTTAGCATTTTGTGGGCAGTTGTTTGGAAAATCTCATAAATTTATCCCTTACTCCGTTGTAGATATGTGATTATTTTAATGAGCTGTTAATAAAACATTCACACTGGTGGATTAATCAGTTACTGTTTTTGAAGGTAAATCTTTTAGTTGGCGAAATACTTATTACTTTTGAATTACTACGATCATCAAATTTGAATTTTTATTTTTCATTCTAGAGTGCCGCGACCATACTAAAGCGATTCTGACTGAACGAAGTAATGTAATAACATACTACTATGACACCAAAAATTTCATTTTGACAGTTTTTCATCCGAAATCCGACTGTTTCACATGCAACGTCATATAAATTTCTTAACGATTCTATTGACGCCTACTTCATATTTGCATTTAGTCTCTTTCCGTAAATTTGTATGTGAGAAAAATATTTTCTTTGCAGCAAAGTATTAAATCTTGCAAAGAAGTTACACCACCTAAAAATTTAGTTTCTTTGATATGAATAAATGCACCTTCAAACAGAAGAAGCTTTAATTCAAGGATATTGTGTTCTTTTTTCAATGAAATATTCTTTGAACAAAAGCAAACGTTCCTTAAACCAAATTAATAATGGAAAAGAATAAGTTCTTCCATTTCTTTCTGCATTCATTTATGTTACCTACCTTTTTTAAAAATTTTAAATTATGTAAGGTATAGGGACGTACGTACATATATTGCTTTAGGAATTTTTAAGTTAATGTGTGAAAAATTCCTCTTTGGATACTTTGCTATATAAAATCGAAAATCACAAACGTTAAATATTTCTGTAATAGATAATAATTATATCCTGTTCTCACGTGTTGCTGAGAGAATGATACATAATAATTGTGTATAAACTTCTCAAAATACATATATTGTGTAATATACATGTATGAGAACGTGCTTTACAAAGTTACTAATTTTTATACTGTCAACAATTAAAGCTATTAGCCTTGTAATCATAAAAACTATGAAAGTAGAATTATGTTGAGTTGCAACTTACGCCAACATTTAATATATGTATATATATATATATACATATTTTTCTAATAGTTCGAGCTATTGTCATAATATGCTTTCTGTTCTAAGAAATAGAACGTGTGAACCTTTAACTATATCTTTTGCATAAAATACTGTTACTTGTTAATTATTATAACAATAATTACCTGCTTTACATTATTCTAAATAAAGTGGGAGTTGGAAATTTTAATAACTAATTGCCTTAACTGTGACACCGTACCTCTTTTGTCCATTGAAAACTAAGAATCGGTGTGGTGCATTAAACCAATACTAAGAATAGAAATATACATTAATTATATTATCAACCGAAACATTGTGCCTATATATACTATCACTATACAATATGTCCACGGAAAAACGTAGTACCATGAGTATCTAAGAAACAACTGTTTCTATAATAATAACTATAGTAATAATACTGATATGAGATAATGATAAGGATAATAATAATGATAATTATGATGATAACGATAACGATAATGACGATGAGGATGACAATAATGATAACGTTAAAGTCAGGGACCCAACAAGATTAGGACGTTGGTTTCACACGCACGACATCTGAGTTGTCAAATTCAAGTGCTGGCCCTCTGATCACTATATCATTGAACCGTTGATGATAATAATAATAAGGCGGTTATTTATTACAATAACAGTAACAATTGCAACAAACCGTCAAGAAAGTACGTGCTTCTGCAATTATTATTATTATTAAAAGGATAAACTAGGGAGGAAATTATTGGTGATGTTCTTGTAAGCTCATGTATCGATCATGTGTACTTCAGAGGTAGAAAAGATGAGTGCTCTACCAAAATTGTCGGAACAAAGATCTCTAACCATTATTTAGTTTGATATGATGAATTTCATAGAAAATGCATTTAGAAATGTGGTTATTCCAAATTTTAACGAGGATCATGAATTGTATAACTTTATTCGCGGTGTATTTGATTCTGCGAAGGAGGCATCACTCACGGTGTCTTCATATAGTAAAAAAAGAACTAAGTCCAAAAAACCGTGGATTAGTGAAGATATTATGATAGCTATGAAGGAACGAGATAGAAGATTTCACATTTGGAAGAACTCTGTTGAAAATGCCTATATAAAGGGAAAGCAGAAAAAAATACAAATTTGCACGAAACGAGGTCACTAGGCACATCAAACAAGCAAAAAGGAAATATTATCATGATAAATTTTGTGAAATATGATAAAAACATGAAGGAAACATGGAAATGTGTCAATAAGGTCTTGGGCCGATCTGCATCTATACAGGGCAGGAATATATTAGAGAGACATATGGAAACTACAACGAAAGAAATTGCTGAAAAGTTCTGAGAAACCTTCGTCTCCGCGGTGTTACCAGGAGTGCACATTTGCTAGGAACAGCTATATTACAACTATATGAAAAGGAATGGTTTGAGGTGTCGACACATACAAAAAGAATCCATTTATATATCTGATATTACGAAACAGGAGTTACGCTATGGTTACGACTATGGACAAAAAGAAGTCTCCAGGATACGATAACATAATGTTAGCAGATGTAATTGGAACGTGCGACAGTATCAGTCCCGTACTCGTTAGACTGATAAATTTATCCCTGAGAAATGCAGTTATTCCTTCCTAACTCAAGGTTGCTGTGGTGACTCCAATTCATAACAACGGGAGAAAGGACGCATATACAAACTATAGGCCTATTTCAGTGTTGTCTTGCATAGATAAAATTATTGAGAAATATGTGGCAAAGGTTATGCATGACTATCCACAGAAATATCGAATTCTGAACGAATCGCAGTATGGATACCGGAAGAATAAGGGCATCATTGATCTCTTAGAGCGCGCGGTTGATATCGTGAACTTCAATAACATTAAGATTGGCTTGTAGTTTTCAGGTGCATTTAGATCTCCCTTTTAGCGTATTTTTGCAATTTTTGGTTCAGTGGGGAAAACTGCCCTTACAATGCGGGATTAACAGTAGCGGTGGAGGTATCGATGACACTAGCAGCAATTGCTTTGAAAAATTTTGTAGAAAAAACACAATGATCTAATGTAGTTTTACAACTTATTCTCGAAATGTTAGCCTCCTACTCGGTGCAGATCACGCAGAAGCAAAATAGCAAAACCTTACACTCATCTTGTTTATTTTTGTAAGCATTGTATAAACCTTAGACGGTAGTTAAGTAGACACTGGGATTCCTTGACCCAGGAAATACTGGTCCATTGCATCAGGTATTATTTGCATTATTTGCGTAAAATTCCTTCGCTGTTAATCGATTGATTATGTTTCTCCATATTGTTATTTGTTGCCTTTGCAAAAATTTAATTCTATTTATGTAATTGACTTTAATTTCATTATTCAGTGCTGTTTTATAGACTTGTTTCAGTGAATAATACTGTTGATATATTGTCGGATCCTCACTTGGCATTTTTCATGTTCTTTACGTACTCGCATACATTTTTTTTTGTTTTATATTTGTTACTTGTTACCTTTTCAACACGGAAACGTTCTTCATAATATTAGTTTACAGCCTCGAAAAAAAACACAACACATTTTGTCAATCACTTATGGAATGCATTTGTTTTGTGCTAGGTGGTCTCCTATAGAAAGATTTTATAAATTTATATAGAATTCGTCATTGTTTATGAGTATATCTGCGCAAATTACACTGTTGGAAGCGACTCTCGTAGGCTCCATTACCATAGGGATCACATCAAACTCATTACTGTAGTAAATCCAACAGCTTATCTTTACTACCTGACTTAATGAATAAATTGATCCATCCGATGATCCGATTACTGCTACTACCTCAGTATCAATTTTAATAAAAGCGTTACTTAAATTTTCAAAAAAATTGTATTACGTGTTTCTCCTTAGAAGAATTAGTACTCGCCAATGTTTACACGTTTGTCTACAAAATGAACAAGCAATTTTATATTCATGAATCATATGTTTGTTAATCATTGTTTTTTTAGCCAATGTTTTATTATATATACGGCATATATTTTATTTTCGAGTTGGTCAATTTCATTTGAAATAGACTGTATATTCTGAGTTCTATACTCGCTCATTCTCCGAAAAAATAAACCTTTTAAGAAAGACATTATTTGACCATATTTCACTTTGTTGTAAGTCCAGTACAATATTAAAATCAAATCCTATCTTAAACTAAAGACTAACGTTTATTAACGCTTTAATTTATGTTTTTGTCATCAAGAAGGAGAAAATTTATTATTTAAGTGTGTTCTTGTGTCATTTTCAGCAGTATCATCTTTTACATTGCCGACATATAACGATGCCATTTTCTTTCCAGCTACATCTTTCACATTCGAGCCTTTACTAAATGTTTCATCCTTATTTTTATTTCTGTTTCCATATACTCTTTTGTTTTGAATATTGTCAGTTATTTCAAATTCGATTGGCATTAACCTTGATAAATCTCCCTTTTCTATCTTGTCCTTTTGTTATATGAATTCTTTACATGTGTACTTCGCATATACATTATAAATTATTGATTATTGATACTAATGTTCTTTCTTCCAAAATGCATCTAAAAAACAAAAAATATGAAAATGCAAATTGAAGGCAAAGCAGCGTACATAAGATGTTACTTTCAAACTCCAATACATCGTTCGATGCAGTTTCTACCGTATTAACTCTACATAAATTTTTAAACTGGTTATCAGAAAGATGAAAAAGACCATCAGTGCTTCCCATTATATATGTTAAAATCCGTCACATTTTCCCTTCTTTCCTCTTCAGCCAATTCTCTTGATATTTATTTTTATATTGATAACATTAAGAAATTAATACCGGCAATAAATAGGAGTAGATGAAGAAATACGGAATTACACGATTGTAACAATGGATAATAAAATACTACGCAGTGTGGTGTCCTTCTATGTTGAAAGCAAGAATTTTCTATAACGTCACCAAAATACAATTCGTATGCTTTTGAATTAATTAAAAAAGTCACATTCTTGGCAGGATTTGAACCTACAGTTTCCGTTTGCTAGATCGATGTGTTAAGCCACTTACAGCACGGGGATCATATAAACAACTCGCTATTTAAATCGCCTTTTAAGTTGCTAAATTTCAAGCGGCTACTTTGTATACAAATACATATATATATATATATATATATGTATAAGGATTCTCAAAGAAAATCAATGTTTGCTTTTAGCTTTTGTTCGTTGAACTGAATTTTTATTATATCGGTACAAAAACAAGATTGTTTTTAATAGAGTACCATTTATCTGGCATAAATAAATGTCAAATGTTATAAATTTAAATACTGTTAGTATAGCATACAAGCTAAATAATACAATCTACCTTAATATTATAAAAGGAATACATACTGCAGCAAACTCTACAGTTGTTTGCATTACAATCAAATATTTGATATAAAAATGCCTTAAAACAATTTAATTACCAGACATTACAAATAAATAATTGTATATGTGGTATTTGGTTATGGAGCTTCAAAATAACATATAAATACTATAACCACGCTAATGGCTCAGGACCTTTCGCGCTTGACTATCAATCTCAGGGTCCTGTGATCGAACCCCGAGGCTGTTGTTTGTCAGGGTTGAGGTTTTTAGTAGTTCTCTTCACTCCATAGTGAATGGTGAGAACGAATATCTTAAAACGCACCACAGGCGCAAATAATAACTAATAAACGAACTACTGAAATTCGTTGCGTATTAATAGTAGCAGATTTAGAAGAGTTTGCTCTAAGTATGGACTCAATTATGAAACGCCCTGTAGTTGTCGCAATATTCACCATAAACGCCATTTTCGTACAAAAAGAAAGTTGAATATCCAATTAACTATACGCCAAGAACCGGTTAATTGTGAAAGTGAATACATCTATGACCTCAGCCTCAGTTTTTAAGTATAAAACACATGACATAATTTATCGAATGCTTGCCGAGCTAGCGTCTTTCAATACACTGCGTAAAGCGCACAATTAGCCGTAATAAAAACTAAGCTGCGATTTGATTATATTAGCACCTTACTCGTTAATTCAACTGCGGTAAATAATAGTAACTTCATGTAACTTAAAAAGATAAAATTGCTTAATTTCGACTATTGTTTTTACTTAATAGCAAAAAAAAAATGAAAGTGAGCAAAAGTTAAAGGATCATAATCGGCGCACCGTAGGCATATTTTTAGTATCAAGTGTTACTTTAATATCTCGCTATCCAAGATAGTTTTATTGGAGAACTTCTAATGAGATATAAGCCAACTTTTCTAGTTTCGTATTTCACAATTTATGCAATAATATTAAATATTAACAACATTAGCTAGTAGCTAATTTCTTAAATAATACACCTGGAAATAAATATAACGATGCTATTGTTTATAAATAAATTATTTGTCTTAACATTTCTATTCGAAACTAAACATGAGTGCTTTAAAACAACTGCTTATTAATACTATTGTCGGGTAAATTGGTTGTTACAACGGAAGAATACAACATACAATGTTATAAAGGGTGATACCTATACCTGTCCCATCCTTCGGCAGCAGTAGACAGTATTCTCCTTTTACTGTCAATTGCCACAGTGACAGTAAACTGCAATTTTGCCGATCACTCTATTGTTTAACAGTTTTTCCTTTTTATATTTAGAAAATTAAGTCATTTTACCGTTAATTGTGTTAAAAATGTTAGAAACTGTAGCACCTCTTATCGAAGCAAATGTTTCTCTTACAGCTCCTTATCACACTTAGAAGACAAATTGTTCCCTTTTGATTATCTTTGTTCAAGAAACGCCTTTTGATGACAGCACAGTTTCTCTAGATGTTATAAGTTATTGCTAATATATTTAGTAGTACATTTATTTTACTTACAACTGAGACATGTTTACTTATTCCCCTCTGCCCAATCAATTTTTGAGTTTAAAGTTGATAATCTTTGATATTAGTTTTCAATATTATTAACTACAATTTCATAGCAAAATTATTAGTTGAAAACCTTGGAAACAAACTGTTTTAGAATAAAATATATTAGCTAGCACTGAGGGCTAAGGTACGTTTTCTTATACAGATAAGATGAGTTCGCAGCTATCTTTGATATAGATTGCCTGGATTGAGTTACCATTTAAATCTGCTTTCTTTGGAACACACACTTTTAAGCAAAGCGGTAATTGAAAATCCTTTCCTTGCTCTCTCGTTAGCACCACAGTCTGGTCGCTAAACTATTTATTTTCAATATTACCTAATAATTTGAAAAATGGCGTTCTTAACCAATAAATTTCTGCCGGCCACCACTATCCCAAACACCATAGGAGAAATTTTGAATATACTCTCTTAATGATGGAAGTGCGACATCTAATCGCAGTTCTTATCAAGTCACCGTTAATAACTGTAAACAACAAATGGTTTTAGATTATCTCCAGATTCTTGAGAGAACTACTCAAGGCACTGGTTTATGCCCATGCTTTATTAAAGACAGTATTAGTGATTAAATATGATCATAATTTACTAGCAAGGTATTTACTAATTAATCAGTCGATGCTTGACAATCAGAAACTTCTTTCTGACTTCTAACACAAAATACACCAATAGAAGTTTCTTGTCATTACCAATTAAAGATACTTGACGAAAGTACTTCGAAGCAAATATTTCTTTTCACAAATTTTAAGCATACGCTTTCAGACGAAACACATCGCCATATTGTTGACTAAATAATTAGGTAAGTGTCTGGCGCATATGGGATATCAATCTTAATGATATCGAAAACTAAGGTGCCAAAAACGAGCCCTGAAGGTCATCCACCTGAATAAGTCTCACAGACGATTTAGGACTACGTCTTTCTCGACAAATGTCTAGTCAACCAAATCATCACTTTTAAAAATTTATCTACGAGTCCTTTGTGTCGCATGATATTATGTACCCTCTGACCTCCAAAGTGATCGCCTTTTCTCCGTTAGATCTCGAATTACTTCCCGGAGTTCAATGAGTTGTTAATGGATCAACACAAAAATCATCGTCTGGGATTGTCTTAACAGTAAATGGCGTGTTCCTAAACTGGTGAAACGAACTCAACTACCTTTGAGAAATTGAAGAAGAGACTCATTACTTTGCTTTAATAAATCTCGATTAACTTTTGAAGTACTACTACATACAAGAGCTTAAGAGGGTTTGGAAAATAGGCAAAGAAGAATATCTGTCTAAATTTAGGAAGGCGTTTCGGAGTTTCATTCGAGGCAATGAACTCCGGCGCTTTCCCGTTAGCAGCACTTTTTATAAAACGTTCTTTGGTCTTCGCTGGTACTGTAATACACTCACCCCGCAGTCCTAGTTGTTTTTCAGATGGTTTCATACACTCCAGTACAGATCAATTCTAACCAGTTCGCGCCTACCTCTTGTTGCTAAGCGTATGCCATTGGAATCCCTTAGCGCTTTTCTGACGTAATTCTAACGTCTGCCTCTTAGCGCCTGGCTAATGTTCCATAAGGACTTATCCAAATCTTTCGAACGACATAATGATCCAATATCATTGAAACATTCAGCCGAATTATTTATAAAAGCATGTTGTGCCACAAATTTTTAAGCATTATTAACTTTCTTTCACTTTTAATTTCAGCCAAATGCAGAAGGTGGTGGATCCGATTTCGGCGCATTTCTGGGTGGTCTTCTAGGGGCTTTCATACAAGGAGTTGCTAATCCACCAGGAGCGGTATATTTTTGAGCATTACATATAAAGTTCCTATATTAGGATCAGATATGAAAGAAAATAGTTTGTAATTTTTCTCCACCGTATTTATTTTCACCTCTAAAGTATTTCGCAAATTATGCACTCATGCTGTAACTGTTAAAACATACCTCTTATACCAAATTTTTAGATTTCTTAAGCTACATATGTAAAAGTCTATTACATTTCAGAAAGGCGCAGGAAAATTAACTGGACGTTTAATTGCATCATTTCTGCCAGAATTAAGCGCTGCGGTAAATATTTCACATTTAGTTCTGTTAAAGAATTATTATAATTAGAAATTAATTACAGTAAATTATGCAAACTATGTAGAACACAAAAAAAATTAGTAAATAAATAGGATTACGCTTCATTATATCACCTTTGCTTCTCTACTTCAAGACGTAAACTATTTTTTGTGATATATATTGACTAATTTAACCTTATCTATAGGCCCCATCGCCCGAAGAAGCTAATCATAAACGAGAACAAAGTCTTGATGCAACTGGTTTTTTTCACGGTTTTATTAAAGGTTCCAGCGCTGGAAATATGGTGAGTTTAAAATTGGTTCATAAAATTTTAATCGCCTTAATAAGTTATAATTTATTTAGATATTAGTACTGTTGCAACCAAAGTACAATTCAAATAAATGCTACTTGCTTTCTAACGGAAATTTTAAATGCACTTATACTTACTTCACTATTGTATAATAACCATACAGCAATTTTCCATCATTACTTTTAAAAATAATATAGAAAAATTGCTAAGCTAAATTTGCTATGAAAGCCGGAAGTAGTTTACGCTAACAGTTTTTTAATTCACGACGAGTATAGCGTCAAATTACGCACAAATATCCAGTAGCATCAGATTAATTGGTTTTGGATAGTGAAGTTGTTGCACTATATGTACATTCACTTCGAAAAAACCGACGTGAAAGTATGTCTTTCTTCTTTTGATGAGGGCCATCACGCTTTTTTTATTACGATATTTTTGTACCACTCCTAATATCATTATTATTTATTGTTATTTTCAATTCAGCGGTCTGCTATCTACTCTGCTGCATCTGCCACCATTAGTATTGCATGCTGCATGAGTTTCATCAAAGTTTTGTTTAAAACGACGAATTAATCCCCATTCCTTATTTGTTTTAGACGAAAAATGACAAACTAGGTCTGTTGACAAACGTAAGTAATATTCACAATCAAAAAATTAACCTCTAAAGTTACTTCTTTCAGATTAAGCAGACGATTTTCAAGGCAACGTTTTCTTTTATTTCTTCGCTTTTTACTAAGCCAAAACGCGACTGGTAAAATATCGAGATATTTTGTAACAGTGCATATGCTAGTTTTATTTTTACGTCATAGATTTCTATTTTAATAAAACATATGTATACTGCAGCTTACTGACTACTTTCCTGTCATCACTGTTTTATGTATTGCTTTCACTTATATAAGAAACATTTTAGGAAAAACCCCAAAGAATGTCATTGACTCTTTTAACATCCAGAACGTATAAAATTGTTTAAATTTATAATATTATGCAAATATAAAAGATATGTTGAGCGCATTATCGCGTCGTAGAACTTTGATCATTACTCATGACCATACTTAAGTACTAATAAGCGTTAATAAGCAACACAGCAGTGTAATGTTCCACTTAACAAATAAAGAAATGTTCCAATATCTAAAACTAATTAAGCAAAAGATGGATTTAAGCCCAAGTATTCCAGTATAATAAATTTAAGTGAAATGCCCTAAGAATTACAAGCCTTATAATATTGATAACAACTTTAAAAACCAAACCAAACTGGTTTTGTCTTCTAAAATGTTACATTATTTCTTGTTTGTTCGTATTTTTTAAAGTCAATCTGTAATTCAAAAAAATGTTCAACATCCGCAACATAATTGTATACGAATACCTATATTTATGTATCATTTTATTCGAAGAACTACAAAAAAGAGAAGTTTTGAGAGTTCGTGAAAAACCATATAAAATTTTATGTAAAATTAAAAAAAATATTCCTAAACATTGTGAATAACATGGATTAAAAACTTCACTCCTGAGTTTTGTATTTTTATTACTACAAAATACAATTAGCAATTTTTCAGGTATTTTTTATCAATATTACTTCCGTTTGTTCTCGTGTTCTATTAGTTTCATTTACATAAGCATTTGTGGAACTCTTTTAAATTTTGTAGCCGTGAGATTACGTAAATGGTAAGAAATAAGAGGTTCATTTAAGGATAGAAATTTGGTTTTGAAACCTATATGGCTTTTATATTTTTCTAGATTTTGTGAAGGTATTTTTATTTTAAATACAAATCGTAGATAACCTTGAATATATCAGAAAGAACATAATATTGTGATTTCGGTAGTATACAACATATTGATTTATTTGTAGATTGTTCACACCTATCTATTCCTAGAAACAAAATAAAAAGTCTTCCAAAAAGTATCTAAAACAATTATTATACACAATCATTTACTATTAGTAAAGTATTCCGCATTACTAAATTATACCAAGTGCTTAAAAAGTCGTTCGCTGTTACTGATGCATTACGCAATCCTCATTAATAACTTCTTGTAAAATTCATATCTTTGTCTAACAAAATTTCCTTAACACGTAAGTTTGCAATTTTTCCATATTATTGAATACTGTTGTACATACCTTACCTTTTATGTAACCCCAAAGAAAGAAATCCATTGGAGTCAAGCCTTAAACAATGTGCGAACGCAAATAGTGAACACCGTCTCAGTTAAGCAATTAATTCGGGATTACTCTGACTACATTGAATTAAATAGAAACATCAGATTCCTCTTATTCCCATTAACATATTAATCACAGAAATTCTATCAGCTCTCTGTGTGTCCTAGTTGATTTAGGAACTCTGTAAATATAACTGAAATTTTCTTAATACTACATGAACGAACGTTTTTAAAATTTTAGTGTTGCATCTTATTTTTCTTATGGAAACTTTTGGATTTCCAGGTATAGGATTTACCAAAGGTAGCGCGTATTTTTGGAATAAAGTTTCGTGTCCTAATCATTGACTTGACAACTCGAAATAATGCCTGGACTATTTCTTTATAAACCAGTACACAATATTAAAACTTATATGTTCAACTATAGGTTTTGACACCACATTTGAACGTTACTGATAAAAGTACCTTTACCGTGTCATATCACTAGTTTGATATCTTTTAGATGAAGTGAACTAGATGGCAAAACGTAGACTATGTGTCTTTAGTGTTTTCTCTGCAGCACTCATACCATTTGATTTCCCTTATTTATTATTTTTTCAAGAAAAGTAGGGTTTAACATAGCCAATTTTTGTCGCACTTAATAAACTCTATCTTTTACCATTTACGTAATCCCAATGAAGAGCATACTATCTAGGACAGCCTATAATTACTAGTTCTACATACACGATTATTCACGACAATGATCTGTTAGACATATCCCTAAAAGTATAGATGTTATCGTTTTGAAATTTTCAAAAACGATATTATGGGTAAGGATGTATGTAAAAATATATATGTTCAGATAATCTAAAAACAAATATGAACTTTCATATTTCAAATACTATATCCTGTATGCAATTGATTTTTAGACAACTTCTTTCTGGGCTGTTCTATTTAAAATAAGGATGTTCGTACTCGTTTAATTGAGTGGGCCATGAAATTAACATTATTTTTAGAAAATACATCCCTATCCATTATACCGTTGGCCAAATAATTTCATAACGATGGTTTCATTACTTTAAGAGATACGTGCAACAGGTGGTCGTTGTAAATGACTCGTGTGTTCGGGTGTATAAAACTTAAACACCATGTATATGCCATTTCCAATTCATTAATTATTTAGAAAAAAGCTGGAAGCCATAGCTTCTTATTCTTTTAATCTACAAAAAGCATTTGAAAGCTCCTATCTTCGACATTCCAAGTGATAGCATTCCTTGAGATAAGTCATTTTAAAGCACTTTTAAACTAAATTAGCAAACAGTGAATCCGAAAATGAAAATATTTAGCGAAACACAATCTAAGTCACTCCAAGTAATTTCTTTTGTTAATCAGGCAGATTTGACGTTTAGTATTATTTGAGTTAATTGAGTACACATATTATTCTGTACATTTGCTTTTTTTCTGATATTAGTGTATTGTTAAAGACGGATACATTATTAAATAAAAACCACGAATTGAGGTCTAAACGTCAAAATAAAAATCATACCCCAAATTCGAAAAATCTCGTTCAAAATTTTTTCTGTATTAAATTCAGTATAAAAGGTGCTTCACAATTAATTACTACAAGGAATATATTTCAATTTAAAATTGTAATTGTTAGAATTCACAATAGTGAAGGATGGGGTTTCAAAATACCTTTTATAAAAGATCAGTTACAAAATTGACCCGAAAAATCTTTTTAAATAATAATTAATGCCAAATAATTATTGAATTTTATATCAAATTTTTCGGTTGTACATGTGTATGTTATATAATGATGTAATGGTTTTAATATTTCGTAATATCTCAGTAAATTGCAAATGCTTGTCAGTTAAACCTCAAAATGAACCAATAGTTTGTGTTTATTTTAAAATTTGTAGTCAATAAAAACACTAGTTTCGTAAATAAGCATTCTTTTGTTTTTACAACTTTATGTAATCGTTATTCACATAACGATATAATGAAGAGAAAGGAGATGCGAAAAACTTTCTTACATTTCTTTCAATATCACAAAAGCTTTAACTGTTGACGGAAGTTATTTTATTGCGCTGTGTACATGTTAGTGTACTAGAAAAGTATAGTTGTAAAAACCAATGTTGAATCAATTTTATGATAAAAACTTAAAAACGTTTCTACGTTCATAAATTATTAACACCTACAAACGAAGCAGAAATCAAGTTATTCATATCGAAATCTCTTATGAGCGAATTTGTATTTACTAATATATTAACAATAGGCAATTCTGATGTATACTACTCATATTACTAACTTATGTATATAAGTTTACCTAACGACAATATCTGCAGTAAAACATAACAGCACGACATACTCAGAAATGTTCTACCGATTAGATAAACGTAATTATTACTAAAAGAATCATATACATTAGATAGAAATAAAAAAAATATTTATACCATATACGCCATAAACGCCATCATACCATACACTGGCTCTGAAATATAGGTAGATATACAATAATTATTACTATAATACTGCAAATATTATACACCGTTTAATGTCTCAATTATTAATAATAATAAAGTCTTCTACCCTAAATAAAGTATATTATTTTAACAATTATAGTTTCTTGAAGTACTGTCTAATATTTCATGCACCTCAAAAATAGGACTGACTTATTTTAATTTAAGCAATTATATTAAATAAATGACAGTCTGGTAAAACAGCTCGTTCTGTGCTTCTTACCTAATCATTTTGGTGATAGATGGTGCTTCAAAAAATCACTATGAAATAATAAAGCGGATATAACTGCTTTATGAATAGTAATTGCGTGTGTAGTAAATACTTCTACTTGGAACAGTTTGAAGTTCGATATAAGGTGAAGCCAAAATTGAAGAACGCAAAGCTAAACTTCGGTACGGACTATTTCTATTTTATGCTGGAAGTGAAAATGTATTAGATCACTATTATTTAGACAACAACATTTGAGATTCACTTAAAGGCGCTATATTGTTATATATGTATTACATGTATATATCAAGCAGGAAAAATATATAATATAATCTAAAATACATTTGGCCCAGCTTTTGCGAATACTACATTTCCAAGACTGCTCCTATTATAGTAACCTACAATCATACATGACAATAATATAACGTGTCACGATGTATGACAGCTTTGTTTGGAGAATGCCTCATCAACTTTTGTAGGCAACACAAACAATATACACGTATTACCAATCCTGGCAGAAAATTCTCCGAGTACAAATACACCAAAACCGATGGACGGAAATAGTAATTCACTGGCATACATCACATATTCATCAAAATTGTAATTTCTTAAACTGTAACACTGTTAAGGTCAATAGAAATGTTCTGGCATGTTTGAAAGTTGGAAATTGTTTCCTTTTTGCATATCATCTCTCTTTATAAAATAATGATAAAGTAGGCTGTCTTTAAACTTGTTTGTAAAGCACTTCGAAGCTCAATTCCCTTTTCTTCGAACTGAACTTATTACGTATTATCAAAGTTATAAAGTTACTTCATAGCGTTTACGCTATCAATCGACGAAAGTCATCATTGAGTTCTCAAAAGGATACAGAGATATTTAAATATTTCAAAATATTCTTCTGCGTCTATAAAATTATTGCACGCATATATAGCTGTACTATATCGTTCGCGTATTTACTGTTCAACCTTCATCGGATTACATTCCACCAAATTTTCAAAGGATTTACAACCAATACGTTACGAATGAAACTATTGGTATAATTAGTGATGCAAATTATTATTACTTTGTAAGATTAAAAAACAATTATGGGGGTAATAAAGAAAGAATTTACAATGATTGCAACGTGAACGCTGTGATTCGCAGTATCCAGGTACCCGTCGAAGAATTAATTGCGTCAGTAGAAACAAGCATTAGAAATTTAGATGTTGTTACGAAAGATTTTGTTGCAAACACGAGCAAAAAAAGTGTGAGGATTCCATTTCTAGGTAGTGATTAGCAGGCTGGTTGCTCTGTTGTCAGTCCCGGTGGCCCACGACGAGTGACCGTGGTCGCGGGTACCTCCAGGAGATCCTGGTGTCGTAATCCTGGGACGCCGACACGAGGGGTTCCAATGGTCTACCGCTCGATCGAAGAATCGGCTGGCTATTCTTCGGATGAAGTACAAGTGGCTCCACTCCGGCGTCTTTGTATAGCGTGGTGTTCCTTGCGAACCAGGTAACGTTGAGGGCCATCGCAGTATCCGGTTCTGGAACGCCTGGAGTTTGTTCATATGGGTGGTCGCAGTGATTACCCATACGGCCGATGCGTACGTTACGATGGGTCTAAGAACGGTTTTGTATATCCGTATCTTACGTGAGGGATATAGCTTGCCTCGCCCGATCAGTAACGGATAGAGGGTTCCAGACATTTGACGTTCACAATCTAGGACGCGATGCAAACGTCACTCCTGCTGTAGCCGCCCTGACTGTGAATCGCTGCCCTCCCAGGTTGATCTTGGATGCCCTTTGGCGGAGATACGAATGGACAGGTCTGGCCATTGCCTCGGAGATGCCGGGCCGATGCATATTCAAGAGTAGTCCCTGGTGCCAGACTTTATCAAAGACTTTGGCGACGTCGAGTAACACTGCTCCTGTGTATTCCCGTAGGTTGAAACCTTCTTTGATCTTCTCGGCGATGCACAGCACCTGGTGGGTGGCGCTGTGCCCCCACGGAACCCGAATTGACAGTTTGGGATAACGTCGAGGTCATCAGTTTTCTCCTGTACCCTTGTGAGTATGATTCAGTCGGCGATTTTATTCATGACCGGGAGAAGCCTGATGGTAGTTCTGCTGCCAGTTCGCGGGCTTGAGGATCATGACCACGTGCGCTTGCTTCCATTGGAATTGGAAGTGTTGCAAACGAAGCACGGCGTTGCATATGTTTGTCATATACATGATGAATTTCCCGGTGGCGTGCTTGAGAGCGCGGTAGGTGATGTCACCCGGTCCTGGGGCCTTCTTGGATCGGAATGTCTTCCTCTGACGTAAGGATTTCTCGCACCCTGTAGTGAATTCGCCCTATGCGGTTGACGTCCGCGTTCTCGTAGTCGGGGCTACATTGTCGCTCGAGGGTTTCAGTGAAGGCTACCGCCTTGTCCTCGGTGGTGAAGGCGACACCGCGTGCTCCATAGATCTGTGGAATGGGAGCTCGCTGTTATGTTGATTAAGATTATGAAGTTTGCATCATGAAGTTGTCCCAGTGTTGGTTACGAAATTCGTCGAGTGCGACCTTGGCGCATCTCACCATTTCGTCAATTGAACACACCCTGTATAATAAGTTTCGTGATACCTTCTGCCAAATTCACCACATTCTAAAGTTCACCCAACTTTATCTTGCTAGATTCGTCCGTAGGCCAGACCATCATAAAGGCAACGGTGAAAAAACTAGCAAAAATAAACATTGTCCAACAAAAACTGTAATAGATTTAAACGAAATTACAATAATAAATAATTAATTACAATAAGGATTAATAGAGTAAACAAATAATAACAATCGCCAAAAAAGGAACAAATAGAACGAAACAATATTGTAAGTGCCCCGAATTTACAACAAATTGTATGGTAGTGAAGGTAACATAAATCTACAGATTAATCTGTTTTAACAGAAAATAACAGTATTGATATTGTTAAAAAATTTGTAGCAGTTTTTCGGCAAAGTGTGTTACCGACAGCAAAAGAATTTTAAAAAGATCAAAATTTCACCCAAGCGAAATTAAGTCCAAATAATAACAATGAAATAGAACAAAAAGGAATACATAGATGGAAATAGTAAGTAGTAGTAGTAATAAAGTATAAAACAACTCATAAAAGAACAATCATAATAATAGTGTATCGTTTTAAGAATGAGATTTGAATGATGACAGATTGACAATTACTTTAATTACATTACCTACCTTCTACATGAATTTGTCGATTCTGGAAGCCACTTGGTTTCTGTTCTCTGGTTAACTTTGTATAAAAACAAAGGTATATTAATAAGGCAGTATTAAACTAATATTACCCTTAATATTAAACGACCGTTGGTATTAGTAAAGATAAAATTACAATTTCCTTGCAATTAACCAACGTAATTAAATTCCTGAAAAGAATATTAGTCTCGGGAGGATTTGAACCCACGACCTCTGCGTTACTGGCGCATTGTGCTACTTTACACCACGAGACCGAATGTGAGTTCAAATCGGTTCACAGGTACAATATTATTAAAGGCAAGTTCTTACCAATTAAACTAATATTATTAATATTAATACTAGTAAGATATGTATATTATACTAATGCGTATATCTACCCTTAATAATTTGGATTTAAAGAAAATTTCTGAAATAGAAATATGAATTAAAACTTACTAACAAGGAAACGCCAGCAAATCAAAAATTCAAATTTGAATGAAACTTTACATAGTGATAGTGTATTTTGTAGACAAAGGTGTCTGAAGATACATCCAAATCTAAACTTTCTGGTTACCGATATTTCTTCATAAGTAATTACATATTTATACATATTTAAGCCCTCAAGCAAGAGTAGTTTAAAAATAAAAGTAACCTAACTTATTAATTAACTTACCAACCAACAGAACCACATTCATGTCACCAAATAAGTTAAATTATTGAAAAACAAAACTGCGCAAAATGTGCAAAGTATCTTCTTTGCTGCACATTTTTTTTTGTATTTTCAAGCTTATATTTGATGTTAGCAACACTTTGTATAACATTTTTTTGTATTTTTCTGCTGTATTAAGCAACTATTTACATGATTGTTTAGAGACGCATAGCTGATATATTATATTTTCTAAAATGAAACCCTTAGATTCTAAATCATTGAATTTGGACGAAACGACCGATAAAACCATGCAGCATGTTCCACTTCAAATAAGAAAGTTTATATCCGTCTCCGGTTTAATCAAGAGGCCAATGAACTTGAAAGAAATGTACCAAAAGCAAACCTTTATACCATAGTATCGACTACCAACATTTCAAAACAATATTTTCCTTCACCTTTGAATCTGGAACTTTCACTAATTTTTCTTGAAACACTTATCTAGCTTCTAGAAATTGTATATCTATTAAAAAAAATTGATCCCGCCTTTGCGCTTCTAAAATCAATACAAAAAAAAATTGTTTTTGGGGAAATTTTAATCTCTATAATTATGTTTCTACTTTTAAAATACTACTTATCAACCTTCACTTTCTAGAACTAATGCTCTTCTATTTTTTTAGTAATCGCTATATTCAAATTACTAAACAATCTATACTATGTGTATATACACGATATGCTCTAAATTATAAGATTTTTCAGTTATTACCAAACTAATACAGGGACTTTAATTATACGCGTATGTGTAACAAGCCATACAGTAAAGGGTCCGTATAGCGGTTCTGAAATCGAGAGAAATATACAACTGCACAAGACCAATATATAAAGTGGACAATTACATGTTCCGAACTATTATTTAAAGCGGTAGTTTAAAATTAATTTAAGAAATCTGAAAAATTTAAGTGAATTTTTATTCACAATATAAATAATCGTAAACCGCTAATGTTCTGGTGTGCGGGATCGATTTACATGTTGTTATCACGCTGAGGAACGACTGGTTATTACCTTTAACAGATTTTTCTCTTGGCAGCCGATCACAGAACTAGTAACTGCCCATGAGACTTGCGACTTTAGTCTGATTTTTTCAATAAAGAAACTGCTTTTACATTTTCTGTCTATCCGTATAATTTTGGTAATCTCTTCCCAGTAAAAGGCTGTATTGATTGTCACTAAAGGTAAAAGATCAGTATTTGTATGTAATAAATGTGCTCCGAACAGATCAAAAGAAACTTGTTACGCAATACCCGAACAATATGGTGCTGTTTATTCTTTCGTGACCAATATTCATAAGAAAGCGGCTATCAATAATAACTTTCACCACTATGCATAAGAACCTCAATTTCTACGTATGAAGTTGTAAAATAGTGATAATATTCTCAGTAGCACAATTGTGGTCTTACCGTTTAATATATAAATTTACTAGTGATAAGCGAATTGAGTACTTCCTAGGATGAAATAAACAAATTTAACTAACCTCCGACCAACATAGCATAGTAAAACAGGTAAGTTCATTCTAACATAAGTGATTGATGACGGCATATTGAGCTAGACAAGGTTTAAAGTGCAACCCACTCTCTGAGAGTGAAAATTTCAACTAGATATTGTTTTGTTACAGTATATGCATATGTATTTTCTACCTTTATTATTTATCCCGTGTATTACATACACTTGGTACGTGCTGTGATATTACTTTCTTTTTAAATATATAACGCAGCAACAGTTACATGCGGATTAATCTCGTTGAATTATGCAACAAACAACGAATTATTGAACATAAAAAAATATTGAGTTCAATTTCGCACATTTGCTGCTACAAATTGCTATGTCTCCATTTTCGTGATGAAATTTGTTAGACGAAATTATGTGTCCTAACAATTTTAATTGCTAATTTTAATTTACAACTTTAACGAGGTTCTATTCAGCCTTTACATGTAACGTAATACTCAAACGTCAATTATCTGACATAGTTATTATATTACTTATGAAATAAATTTCTTCAAACCAGTGAATCTAGAAAATATTAGCATCATTTAAATTTTTTTAGCAAAGAGTAATTATACAGGTTACATGTTTCCTTGCTTTAATTTAGGATGTGTTTCTGGACTATCTGTTCTTTAATTCCCTGAAATAGCACAAAAATACAAGATTGCGATAAGTTACAGATGAAATGAAGCATGGTTTTCTATTGGATACAAAAATATTAAATAAAACTATAGATCGTTTCTGAACACCAGTTGCGGCATTGCCACTCTCATAGATTTAGTCCCGAGACATTTTTGTCTGTACTACAACGAATTGTACAAGGATCCTACATATTCAAGTATATTCCAAATTACAGCCCTGACACTGTTTTCATAGCATAATCTATTGCCGCAGAGGTACATTTCTCTTTTGTTTTTTTTTTATCTGTAAAGAAAAATACAATAAGAAAGTAATAAACTAGTAAGGGCGCTATATATTACGATCACAATGGTTAGTAGCTACTGTATGTTCTATTGTAATAAATATACAAGCTTACTAGTTGATGTAATTCCAAGGATATTAATCTTACATGTAACTCGCTATGTTTACTTGCTATGAGACAAACAAACATTTATTTAGAAAACCGTATGTACATGCTATTATTTCTGTGTTTCTATGATTCCATTTATTGTTTTAGTATTTCTATTGTCAGTTTGTAACTTGATTTACTACTTATTACGTTATGAATGAAATTATTTGGACAAATAAATCTCCATATTTTACAAGGTTTAATTTAACACTAGAAGGTCAAATTATGTACCAATAATAGTGACAAAATACCTTATTACCGCAACACAACACACAGCCAAAATAAGAAAATCTCTTACCTGAATTTAAAATTTTCAAACCAATTCAACGCAAAATAACAAATAATCAAAATCAAATTCATCAAAGTAAATCTAAATTTTACCTACCATATAAATTTCAAACTGACCTGACCCTTGTTTTTGAACTTCTAAAAATTCGTGCGTATCTGTTTGAAATTTACGTATATATTGTTGTATTGTAGTTTTATTTATAAACGTTAATTTGTAAATAATTAGATATTAAATTACTTAGTAATCATATACGTATGTCAATTATTATATATGTACTTGAATTTAATGACTTTATTTCATAATTTTAGCGCGCGCAGTATAATTCTGAAAGAAACAATATTTGGTTGATAAATACAAGAATTTATTAACGCTAAGTTGTTTAATTCAGCATATTGTATAGAAATACTACGTTCGTGTATCCTAAAATATATGAAACTAGGTTATACTTCACATAAATTAATTTTACAATCACTTTGCCATATTGAATACAATTTAAGATAAATTTTAGAAAAATGGATGGCTGTAAGCTCAGAATCGAATATTTTGTAATTTTTAAATTAGTAATAACATTACTGGAATATTTAAACTCACATTCAGTAAAAGAGTATAATAAAATAACATTGCTTCCCATTCAAAATGAGTTCTTGTTGTAACCAAACTCTTTGTCAATAAATTAATGTACTTGTGGGATAGAAGAATTTAATCACGACATTTATGATTTTACAGAAAATTCTAATGTGAGGGGTTGCGAAGCATTTTATTTATATTGTCCTAAAATTAAAACAAATATTCCAGAGAATCGAATAACACCATTGAGGTGTTAATTATGGTAATTAGAATAAAATTTAAAATCCTTTAGTTATCATTGTTTACCTACCCAATTGGTTTTGAAATTGTTAATTATAAAAAAAATCGATTCCGCGTTTCTGTTTAATTTCGAAAATCTGTATTCTTTTGCCTAGTATTATACATGAATATATAATAAACTTCCTATTGACTCGATTATAAAGTTCCTTATGTCCGCATGTATATAATATAAAGCGGGATAACATCTATTCCCAAAACGAATAAATATTGGAATAGAAGGGGGGAAATTCCAAGAAAGTATGTCTTTCACACAAAAATCCTATTTGTTTCTTCTAAATAATTACATTATCTATTTAATAGCAAATCAATTGCAAGTATAATATCCCCCTTCTTTCAGTGGAATGACAAGAAATCTTGTTCTCAGTATAGTGGAGAAATGAGGTAACTCTATTAATCTTTTTTACCTTTGCTTTACCTTCCTCTATCATTAAGCTTTATCTGGAAACGCACCCTATGAGATCTTAATAAGTCAGCATGGTCACGTCTAATCGTATTTTTGTTCGACATTATTTTTTTAATTATATGGTGAACACCGCAATTGCTATGATTGAGAAATATTTCTTTAAGAACATTCTACAATTTTTGCAATTTAGAATAAAAATCATGAATAATAATCTCATCAAGTTAATGCACTTAATCCATTTGTAGCCGCCATCTGTTGTTTATACATAGCTAAATGAAATCTAAGTTTAAAGGAAAGCTGGAACTTTGTGGTTCTACCTCGTAACTTTACTAACGCAAATCGACACCGCAGTTGCTTGATAAAATCTTAAATGATTTGTATTCTGATACGTTTTCGTTCGTTTCTACACTCCACCGTCGAAAAAATTTAACAAATTTAAAAAGCAATAAGTCATTAAAACGATAACTTACAGGGTGTTATTGACGTTACAAATACGGTTTTCAAATCTATATTACCTCTAAGCTTAACACTTAACTATCATTTGTAAAGTTAATCGTTGATGTACACATAAAAACTATGCTGTGATTACATTTCCTTTATGGTGACATGATAAAACATTATTTTACGTACTTAAAGTAAAGCAAAAAGTACGCACGCTATTATGAAAAATTGTATTAAAGTGTGGAGATGAGTTCGTGATCTCAAGGTGGCTTTAATTTTGCAGTTTATACTATTCATGCGTCCTCTCATTTGACTTTAATTCTTTGATATTCTGTTTATCTTTCCAAATCAGTTCTCAGTTAGATTTGCTACAAACATTGGTTTCTTCTAATGCAAATTAGACTTATTCTATCTTTCTGTCCTGTCTTCTAATTTTTTTCGATTTCCATTAAAACGTGAAGTCTATTTGGGATGAAAAATAGTCATATATATATTATATTATCTAATAATAAAAATGTATAACTATTTTTGTACTTCGTCCATCACAAGCAAGATCCTTTTAAACTATTTTAGAGACCTCTTTCCTGAAATTATACTTAACAAGTTAACACGAAGTATGCACAGCACTTTATATGACACACATAATCGTATTCATAACACAGTGCGCAGATATATCCTTGATATACTTATTTTTTAAAACAAGAACCGGTAACTTAGTTGCGTTCTACTTTAATACACGCATTTTAAACGAAATCGAAAGTGTGATGCTCTACATCGTTAGAAATTCATGTAGCGTGTTGACATTTCAGTTTCATTCTATTTTTTATCCCATCGAGTGTATTAAATAAAAAAAGACTGTATTAATGTTAATTTAGTTTTATAGTTTTGTAATCTCGTAGTTATACCGCATTAAGCTAACTTTGCATACGTATCACAAGAATCCGATTTTGTAATATTAACACTTATGAAACAGAAGAAGATATTGGCAGAGTGATTTTTATGTGTTCGTATAAAATGTAATAAAATAATTCACCTTACTGCATAAACTTCAATGACTTACTGGTTAAAATCCTAGAAATATGTTTTCGAAGATAAATGCAGTGTACTAACATATTATTTTTCGACATTTAACCCCTCAATATACGGGATATAACTTTTTTTTAAAGAACGTTAAAATTCATAAGATAACTACATATTGAGTGGCTAACTTTAAACAAAACAAGGGGATTGACATTTTTTAAATAACCACTCACTGCACCTGGGGCTTTTAGCTTTTATGAAGTTTGCCTAATGCAGTACCATTCAGATTGCAAAAATTTGAAATTGTAAATAACTCTACACATGGTGGGTCGGTTTATAAAGTCTTTAAAGCTGGGTTCAAGTGAAATCATCTCCTACAGCATTATCCACATTCTGGTATGCCCTTAAATATTCGGCAGATAATAAGATTCTATTCAATCTGTGCACTAATACTTTCAGTGACAGCGTTATACAGTAGTACAGAGTAATGCAAGTGCATATTTAGATAAGTTAATAGTTTTCAAGGAGGACAATTCCTCCTTCAATAAGCTATAGTATGCTAAAGTTCTTAGTGTAAAATTCAGAATGGGAAACCTTTAAAATTCTGTTTCAGTGCAAAAACACGATTGATTTTGTATTTAAGTACTAATTTACTTCAATAATCTTGTCATTCTCTCGAAGAATGTTAATATGTCTTGAAAAGTGAAAGTTTTAACATAAATATGTGCAGACGAGGGTGACTTCAAATGTTTCCGGAATCTGCAAGAGATGGCGCACGAAGGTTTACGTGGATTCACTGGTCGGCAAGCGCAACCTTTTTATGGCAACTGTCAACATTTCAGACGTCTACTGTCAATAGTTATGTGTAGCAAGTCAAGTGGTTTCGCAGAAATGGATAAAATCGAATTTTGTGCAGTAATAGAACACTTCTGGATGGCTGGGAAAACGGCTAAACATTCATGGCGGATGTAGTCCATTTTCGACCATCAGCTTCTGGGTGAGCGAGTTCAAACGTGAGTGCACAAGCACAAGTGGCAAACCACGCAGTGGATACTCTAAAACCGTTACCAACGATGAAATGGTTGACAAGATTCATGATGTGTTAGCTGATCGCCAATTGAAGCTGAAAGAAATAGCACAGACAGCAGGCATCTCAGAAGGACGCGTTGATCATAGCCTACACGTTCATTTCATTTTGGGTATGAGAAAGCTTTCGGCCTGATGGGTAGCTCGTTTACTCACACCGGAGCAAAAACGAAATCGGGCGACCGTTTGGGAGGAGTGTCCGGCCAGGATCCAACGCAATCCAAAGGATTTCTTCAGGCGTTTCGTAACTGTGGATGAGACTTGGATCCACCACTACATACCGAAGACCAAGAAACAGTAGAAGCAGTGGACTTTTCCGGGCGAATCGGCTCCGTAGAAAGCACAGACTGCTCTATCGGCCGAAAAGGTCATGGTGACCATTCTTTGGGATTCTTAACGTGTGATACTCATTGACTATCTGCAGAAGGGGAGGACGATCACGACCCAATACTACAGCGATTTTTTGACCCGATTCGATGCAGTATTGAAGGAGAAACGGCACCGTTGGCAGCGGAAATGCGACAATGCACCGACTCATTCACCCCACAACGTCGTGTCTAAATTGAATGAGTTGCGCTAACAATTAGTCTCTCGTCCTCCTTATTCACCGGACCTAGCCCCCGGCGACTTATTCCTATTCGCAAACCTGAAAATATCACTGAAAGGAAAGGGATTTGCCTCAAATGAGGAGGTTATCGCCGCTACAGATGTCTATTTTGCAGACCTCGAAACATCCTACTTTTCCGACCGCTTGAAGAGACTGGAACACCCGTTTCTTTCCTTTTTCGGTTGAATATAACGAAATGAAGATATTTTTTAATCTTACATATATCACTTTTCTTGCTTATATATATATAGAATGATTCAATACTGCGAGATTTTTCGGTAGCATCTTTATTATTGCTAATAGGAAAATCATTGCCGTCGCATTAGTGCTAAAATTTAAAATTACTGTATTTTAAAATAAATTTTGCTTGACATTTTAACCTAGTTGTTTAATTATAGTAAAAGTATGTAGAATGTACTATTCCTCTAGAATGAATTTAGAAGTTTCTTTAAGCTGAACATTTGAGTAATATTATTTATAATATTTTCCAAGAAGTCTTTTAGTTTAACATCTCCTTATGAAGTAATACACAATTACTATAAAGTGAATAAATGAAAAATCGGTCAGTGTCTATTACTCAACACTAAAACGGCCTCCATAACTTCAAATTTCATGTTAATTTCTAGAACACACTTGCTTAACTTTTAATCACCTTGAGTAACCTAATATCTTAAACGATGGATATGTAACCGTTGATATTTATAATCTGTGTATTATGCATAATAACCACAGATTTTGGGCGCAATACGTAACTATTACCCGCAAATTATATGCATAATAACTATTATCTGCAGGTTGTATCCATAATAACTATTATCTACAGATTGTATGCATAACTATTATCACTAGATTATATTCGCGATAACCCAAAATTTCAGGTTTAACAGTTACAGTAGTGCACATTGCCATAGTACCGGTTAATAAAACATCATTTCATTTTAACCTGAGAAATATGGCTATGTCCACTTATTTCATAAATATACAATGAATAGAAGAATTTACTACAAAAAGAAAACATATTGCAAGTATCAATCAACAAAATCTTGTTATTACTCACTCTAAAAATACAGAATAAAGCTAGAAAATGTTAATGAGATTAACACGAATATATAAGTTTCAGTATAGATGTGAATATAATTTATTGAAGGCAATTAGTCAGTGAAATCCTTCAATTCTGAATACTTACCATACTACCACTCAAAGCTGTTGATCATGTAAACATAAATTAAATTAATAACAACAACTTAATGTACAGAACTAAACTAGCTTTCACTAACTAACTTTTATTATATATATGTTAACAGGATTTAGGTAATGTTCTTCGTTTCTGCAAAATCCTATTGTTAAAATAAAATGAGTAAAATCAATTCAAATTTTTAGAATTTTTTATGTATTTGTGTACATACATATATACTAACCTAGCAATTGGTCTAAAGTGGTTCTCTTAGAACAAAAGACAAGTAAATAGATTTTGTTTCGATTTAAAATATGTATAGACGTATTGAAATTAATAATACAATTATCTTCCCCTGTAAGAATTACCAGAATTAATAAAACTGTAAGGAATACATTCATCATTTTCGTACTATAATTTTGGTATTTATTGCACTACCTACAACTGTCTGAAACAAGAGCTTATACATGTTATTAGATGTGCAGACTGCATTTGCAACAAGTTCATTTTTGCGGTACACTTTAACACCACTTTGCTTTATAATGTCTAAACCTTTCACAGTAATCAAACCTTCGGAGAATAAATTCTTTCTCAGTTCAGGCACGTATAATATATTTTCAATAACTCAGCCTTTACCTTGAATACAGAAAGTTTGGTTATTTGCTAAAACAACAGTTCAATTTTCAACTTCTTTAAATGATTCAAAATATTCTCTTTTATATGTCATGTGAGCTGAAGCCCCGCTATCCATGATCCAATAATCTTCACCTGATATAATTTGCTCATTACCACTAGCCTCTGTATTAAATGCAAATGAATTATTGCCAGATGTTGGAATTTTATTTCTAGAATTATATTTCTTGGGGTTTTTGCACTCTCTAGCAAAATGTCCATGACCTCGACAATTATAGCATACCAGTTTGGATTTAAAATCGTTCTTTTGTTTGTAACTACCTACAGGTGTATTGCCAGTGCTTACTTTGGTTGATGAAGTTACAAGAGCTATATTTGTTTGTTCATATGAAGTTAGATTAGCCTCCTCACCTAATAACCTCATAGTTAATAATAATAATAATAGTAATTTATTTCCAACAGGTACATTACCCAGTTACAGGAAACACTAAAATTAATATGCATGATTGCAAAATACAAAAAGAAAAAAAACGAATATATATGTATATAAAATAATTGCTAAGTTACATGTATTTAATGTCTCAAAAATACTGAATATTACTATTACCC
Organism: Trypoxylus dichotomus; assembly: GCA_023509865.1. Taxonomy (NCBI): domain Eukaryota; kingdom Metazoa; phylum Arthropoda; class Insecta; order Coleoptera; family Scarabaeidae; genus Trypoxylus; species Trypoxylus dichotomus. The sequence goes on along the minus strand of CM042077.1, from coordinate 33,323,299 downwards.
TATGGTATAAGCGTATATAAATATATAAAAATAAAAAAAAAATCCTCACGAAAGAAAAAAAGGGTCACTGTATAAGACGTTGGCGTTTCTAGACATATGAGTTAGTGGTGCTTTTAATAGTACGTTGGTTCGTGTCGTGGGGATAAAAAAAGTGTCAACAGATCTATGATTGTAATGGAGTATGCTAAAGTCCACTTGAGATAGTAAAGACGGGGAATCAATATGCTGGTGTATCAATTTAATAAGAAATTTCGCGCTAGCTGCGTCTCTGCGACGCGACAGCGACTGGAAATCATGCCTACAAAGTAAATTGATATAATCAGTACCACGAGGAGGATAAATGGCGTCAGATTTATACGAAACATATTTAAGAAATCTCTTCTAAACTCGTTCAATTGATAACTGGTGGTAGTGATAACATGGGTACCAAACAATAGAAGCGTATTTTGCGGACAAGCGAGTACAGTATAATTAAGTTCTCAATAGTTTTTCTTCTCATCTAAGGAAAACCATGCTTGTCGCACATTTTGAAACTTTGTTGACAATGTAGACAGATTTTTTTCACAATGACTGCATCGCTTGACCTTTCACCTACATCTTGAATTCTCTTGTTAAATTTTCGACCTTTGCTATGTGTTGAGCAACCGTATCAGTGGCATTTATTTTATACCGATGAAACCTTTCATGCAGTACCATTTTATTTGTCTCGGATTTTAATGCATACACTGAATCTAATTTCTGTAATATTTCAGTTCTCAACTAGCATTATCTGCGTTAACTCCATAGTATTTGTTATTAATTGTTTAGTGGTAGCTTCTGGTTGTTCAATTTCTCCTAGCCACTTTATAGCATCCTTTGCTTTTAAGGCACACTTAACCTAGAACTTCCATGGTGGTAGTTCTTGCCATCAAATTTATTTACGTTTGTTATTTCTAATCTATCCGCCATCTTAGCTAAAAATATGAAACCACACAGACTTCGTTAAATTACACAGACTCATCTTTTAGACATATACTACTTTTTAACATGAATAGCGAACGCATGGGCCTGGGTCAATAACCTAATAAGAAGATTATTTACTACTACTTGTGTGAATTTAGAAACAACAAAGACTAAACTTAAACGTTACAACAACTATATGTATTACATTTCTAGATTCTACACTAAGTTATTACCAACTGCTTACATAAAAATGGTTCAAATTAAGCACGAAACGCAAAATATTAATTTATGCCTAACAGATATATGTCAAAATATATACCTGCAAAATTACGTGAATACAGAGTCGTATTCTGTATTGAGTCGTTCTAACCGTGTTTCATTAAGAACATTGACCTCTCACAATTAGTATTATTCAATTGCCCGTTCAGTACATGTACGTATTGATAATGATCTGATGAAAGTACGTTCAACAGTAAATAAGCCCTCTACGAAACGCGTGTTTTAGATTTTATTACCTATGTACTCCTGCGAGATAGTAAGATCGGTATAAGACATGATTTACAGTGGAATGGAGAATTTGTATATCATTAATTGTAGACAACAATAAAATCGGGTCTAAATCGCACAAATATCTTCATTAAAATTGATTGCCGATTTTGTGAGTACATCACACATCATCGGGTCCCAGATATTCTAGATAAGATTACAAGAAAATCCAGAGACCATTAAAAAGTATGTCAGGACTACACAAAATACCACCAACTTTATAACGGACAATAATGTACAAATAAAAACTATTACACAATTAACAACAAATTAAAACAATTATTAACATATATTGGACGAAACATACGTTAAAATAAGAGTTGTCAATTGGGAATATCAATAAAGTTGTTGTAGTCAAAATTAAGAAACACATTAAAACAAAATTTATCAATATGGAATACCAGTAAAGTTTTTACACTACGGCACTGGTATACCAGAATGACAACTTTTGTTTTAATTTGTTTTTTTTTTCGCTCACTTTATACAATTGTTTTAATTTGTTAGTTCTCATTTTTACGCAACTACTTGTTATAAATTTATTACTATTTTGTATAGTCCCATCATATTTTCCAATGATCTCTGGAGTTTGTTGTAGTCTTATCTAGAGTGTCTAGGCCTGGTGATGTATGTATACACGAAACCGATTGCTTGATTTTAATAACAATATTTGTAAGATTTACTCCCGTTTTTAATTTTATTATTTTTTTTATAGTCAGAGCCCGATCTAGCTACTTACTTGTTTCGGGAAAAAATAATATATTTGCCACCCTTTACAATCCGATAAATAACAAACAGCAGTAGTAATAGTAATAATGATGATGATTTTCATCATCATAGTAACAATAATGATAATAATGCCTTCGCATTGCCGTTTCCCCAACTATAGGGGTATCAGCCAACCAGGACATATTATTTTATTTATATTTATTTATCGGACCGTTAAAAAAAAACAGAGTGTCGGCAAGAGAGACCTTAAAGTAGTTATTACCTCGCTTGCTGATTTGAGACCTTTCGCGTCACTAACACACACTCGACTGGGCAAAATTATCACTACGTTAAAGCATAGATACTTGATTCCAAACTGACTGTTGAGTAAGTGAATCAGTGGAAGTGAGGTTTGACTCTGGATTACATTTTGTTGATGTTGACGTTGCTGTGACTGACATTCTCAAGGCAATAATGGTACTAATCCCATAAACAATAATTAATGAATGTACTAACACCTGCTATATGAAGGTTGGGTTTCCTCTACTAGGTTCCCTGGTGCCCTTATTTCTATATCAGTCGAGGAGATCCGCGTACAACTCCCCGTCATTGACGGGAGATTTTCAATCTGTTTTTGCTCGTGACGCTTCGATCTCAATGATCCATTTTTTGAACTCAAAAGACCCACTACGAAGTAACTAAAACAAAAACAGTTATGCGAAACCACTTTTCGCAGCTCTCAACTTACAATTAGTAAGGGAGACAGGTTTCTCTGACACTTTGTCAAAGCGCTGAAGAATTGCAGTAACAATACAATTCAACTCCTCTCCAAGACAAATGGCATGATCATATAGCGATGCAGAATAGGCAGCAGCTTTTTCTCGCTTGTTCTAAGAAACAGCATCTGCTGCAGGTGAGCCTGGCCCGACCGATATTAGACGGACTTTTTGAACCACGGTCGATAACATTTTGCCTACCTTATTTTAGAAATAAGCAAGCCTCTCGTTTGGATCCTGTTAACAACAGACCTATTAAGATGCTTCGAAATATGTTCCTCCATCATCTGGTACAAATTGTAAACGTGATTCTAGGGTTACAGTATTTCTCTTAGATCAAAGAGGCTTCATTAATCGCAACAGCGTTGTAGACCTATTATTTTGCTCTCTAATCTGTGTAATAGTGAAAATTATTAGACTAATTAGAGTCAAATTTCGTCTAGGTAAGTCAGGAGAATGTACTAATAATTAGTTAGCGCTGTTCTTTAAGATTGGGAGAGCGTATGATTCATTGTAGTATAATTGAGTGTATAGGAAAAAATATGGTATGAGAAATACCTATAGACAGATAGACGCGGTGTCGGAATGCTAGAAGCTCAATAAGTTCAAGTTAACGCATACGGACGATCTCTACTTTAAAAGTAAGAAGGTGCAAGGCTCGGATCAAACGAGATATTTGGGTGTGATCTTATCAAAATAAGCCTTAGGCTTAAATAATATTTACGTAGACTTCACTAAGGAACCCGTTGATAATAGTCTCCATGTCCGGGTTAAAAGCACGCAAGATGCAATGGAAGCTTTTAATTCGATAACAATAAGTATCCAATATTCGGAAGTCCGATTTTTCAATCATAAGACATAATAAAGGCCTGCATAATGTGGCTTCGCTTTGCCATGAGATTTATTTTCGTCTTACATTATTTTATGTACATCATTCGTGTTTTGTTAAGTAAAAGATTTACATCCTATGCATGTCATTGAACATTTAAACTAATAAAATAAACGAACAAAGGAGAATTAATGAAGTAAACTTGGAAAATATATAATTTTTATAACATAAACCAGCACAACACGGACACAAAATTTGTGCGGTGGTTGCGAAATATCGTCTCTATCACACATTAATCTTGAATAACTTGGATTATCAAACGAAGAAGAAGCACAAAACGTTGCAACCATCAAATAATAATTGTAGTCGCAGCTACATAACGAATAGGTACTGAATCCTGTTGTGACGAACGCACATGAAAGGATTAAACTTTGTTAATAATGAAACAATGTATTTCTACAATATCCGTCTACAACCCGGTAAATGACCGGATATTATAGATGTATATTGTTTTCAATCATTCAAACTACTGACTTCCGTTAATTCACCGGTTCGTTAAATAAACGCATTACCTGAAAGAAGCTTAGGTGCTTTAGCGAGATGCATTAACATCCCTTCATAAGTTCACTCTCTTCTTGTTCATTAGTTTTTTTTTATATATATAAAATGACCATACTTTCTTAGTCATCCACCAAAATAATTACTCGAATTTATGTGATAACCAACGTCTAGTATCTTTTGGAGAGATTCTGGCTACAGTTCTATGGAAACAATTCACTGCTAGATTAGAATAATATCAAAAGCTCTTACAACCAGAACTGGAAAATATTAGTGCTCAATAAGTTGAATATCATCCTTGTTCCCTCTACAACTTTAAATCGAGAATACAAAAATGGTATACTATCTTATTTCTTCAACAACAACAAAACTGTTATACTGACACCGATATATACGGTAAATTTCGTAATTAAACGTGTCGGAACCTGTGAAATATGCGTCAATTAAGCAGTAAATTCACCGATAATGCAAGTAATAGAATACCAGTAGAGCAAGAGTGGTTTACCATTTATGTTTACATAAGCTCTACTAATTATTCCATAAATGTTATTGAACTCGTAGTAAGTATCAAACACAGGAATAATGATATGATTACGGTCTTTTCCGTAAAAACAACAAAGAAGCTTAAAAAACTCTTACGAACCAATAATAACTTAAGCCCAATCGCCGTGACTTGTTAAGAATTCTAATAAAAACAGTATATAAAGTGTTTGCCAGCGTCCCTTTTCTATTAATACCAGGCAATACATTTATACTGAAAAAATATAGTATATTGTAACTAGCCTTTTGTAATTGTATCTGTGTCGGTATCATTTAGTTTGGGTAGCTAGTTATAGTATTACGCCGACATACAAAAGCAGTTCTTCAAGAAAACCTATTATTTACTTATAAATTGAAGTAATCTTAACGACAAAACGTACACACAACCTCGAAAATTTAGATAGCATGTCGTTTTAGTAAATTAAATATTATCAAATCTATCTTTACTATCCCTTCGCCAGTTGATAACGCCATCTAAAATGAACTAGTGGAAATGCCAATTAATAATTCAACGAATTACTCCAGTTTCTTATCAGCTTGATTAGGAATATTTGAAAAAAAACAAGTGAGAGTGAAATGAATACGTAGGCTTCCACGGCCAAAGTTAGTAATACGCGAACTACTTCCGGAATTGGACCGTGTCATGATGAGATAATATAAAAGAGAATAAGAGTAGACGTTAGAGGCCTCTAACGTGGTTTACACGTCCAGTTACCGTGCCACTTTGGTTTCCCCTATTCTCCTGAAGAGGGCTCCTGCGACGGAGGCGAAACGTCGAGGTCCCACCTTTCTCTTTTGGTCTCTTTCTTTTTCCTTAATAGTTTTTGTTTTCTTCTAATTTATCTATTGCTGACTGTCCTGGCACATATTTTGGAGACTACTTGAAGAAGAAAATGATTTTGAAATCTGTTAACGTAAACATTTTCAGACCAGATATCAGAGTTCCTGGTATTCTCAACATTAACAACGATCTGTACCTTTCTTGGTATTTCTAATTAGTAGCATTAGCAGCTAGCAATGGAATTCTTACTATGTTCATTAAATACTTTTAAGTTCTTCGAATGTAACGTCCAGTTCACAGTGATCATCAATGTATTTTATAATCCCTTTAATGTACCGTAAATAAGACTCATCATCTTCGCTGTGGTCTTTGGACTTCCACTTACTATCGCTGTCATACTTGTACGACTTTGTTTCTCCAATGAAAATAACTTCGCTTTCTACCTTGGACTGCCCATCTACCTTGGTATGTGACTCGCTATTCCTTTTATCTATTCCTTTGAAATTTTGCGTCATATTTTCGCCACTTCTAGCAATCTTCAAAAATTTTCTGTGTTATTACTATTACTTCGGGCCGATTTACATTATGCCGGGTTATTTGTGGCCATGTGTGCAGCAACTGAATGTTACTTTCTCGCAGAATCACTTTCAAAGAAAGTATTTAACTTTTAATTTTTCTCCTCCCCATCAGTTTTTATTATCAATACATTGTTAGTCTTCAGTTAAGAAAAACATGACATAATATTGGTTTTGACTTGAGCCTGTGTCTAGGGACTGGTGGCTAGGCGCTTAGCACATGTGGCTATCAGCCTTGGAGTCTCCTGGGATTCATTTTTGAAAAATGAGTCGAAATCCGTATGTAGGCCGTTTTTTATGTTTACGAAATATAAGTGAACTGAAGTGCATGTAGTTAAATGCATTGGGTTATTACACTGTTTATTTTTTAAATATATAATATTCCAAAAAGTGTGTTTCACTTCACTCTAAGAAGCAACGCATATACCTATATGAAAATATTGAAAATCGATCATTAAATGATGTAAGGTTTCACAGTCTAAATATGACCTTAAAAGTACAACCAATCACTAATATTGTAGCATTTTACTGTAATCACTGTAATCAGATATTTATAACAATTATCCCGTTATAAGATATCGCACACAGTAATCAATAAAAAAGGCTGCATTATCAAAGATTTTATTTTCGTTTTTTCTTGTTTCGTTAAGAATGTTAAATAACTCATTACAGAAATCACCAAAATATTGTGGAATCATCTTTTTTTTCATTGTCATAAACATGCATTTAAAACTATAAATCAGTATTGCTTATTATGCTATCTCTATTAATTCTTCCATTTGCATAGAAAGCTATTTTGTGAGCTACAAAAATGAAAGCGAAAGTAAAGAAACCCACTCTTTAAATTTTGGCTTAAAGATGATTTACACAGGGAAAGGAACTACAGAGTTCATCGATACCGTCTCATGACACCTGCATGAATTGAAAACTACTAATGTTAATTTACTCCTTCGCAGGTATAGCAGCAAACTCCATTCCACATAAATTAATAATTATTCGGAACGATTATCAACCATGTTACCAAATGAATGTAAAAATATATTGCACGTGCAATATTTCCTACGCAGACTCTAAAACTTCTTGAAATACATAACTTTTTACAACCTATTGGGTGGTCCCGGATCTCTATCGTATCTTTTCAGGAAAGGAAAAACCGAAGATGAACCGTACTTTTAACAAAACATTATGGTAATAAATCAAGCAGACTCGAGTGTGGAATTGGGAATAGTTCTCTATTCAGCAAGTTGTTCTTTTTCATAGATATCGTTTCGTTCGCCTCTAATTCTCTACACGAATTTACATCTTTTAGTAGCTTAAGATTTTGTAATTCAATATTATGTCCGGATTATACCATATGCTCTGCCACGCTGGTTTATTAAAACGATAGTGCCCAATATGTTCTTTCAATCTCGTTTCGATATTCATTCTTTTACCAATGTAAATGTTATCACAATCATTGCATACGGTTTGGTAACGCTCAGAACGTTTCATCATATCTAGTTTGTCTTTACGATTGCCTATGAGTATTTTAGATTGTTTTTTGATACAAAAAGCACGTTCGTATATTGTTGGCCGAAAATTTTATTTGACTCTTCTACTGCTGAATGGAATGGTGGTGTTATAATTTTTTTATTCCCCGTGTTTGTTGATGTCAAGGTCTTGGAATTTCTGATGTGTTTCATCTTCTTCTTGAGGATCTATGCGATTACATCGAAACGCCAGGAAGTATCTGGTTCTTCTGGGAACCAACGCCGAAGGCGGGATGAAACCCGAGAGAACAATACAACATCCTTTACCAGCGAAAACATTTGCCACAATTTATATATAGACTAAAATAAATAATTAATGTAGTTAAATGAACGATTTATATAAAATATGTTAACAAGAATTACATATTGCTTTTTTACAAAATATATTACCATCGTCTAAATCAAACCCTGTCTACCTAAAAACTAATTGCAAATAAATACAAAGAAACAGAGAATTTTCATGAGTTCCTGGTTTAAGTTTTTGTGAAAATGAAATGGTATTCATCCATGTACACACACTGGTTTTCAGTAGTTCACGTTTGGATCTCCGAAAGGGTAATGGCAACTTTTAATCGAATACTTGTTGGATATTTGAAAGACTATTTCCCATACTTTAGAGTTTAATAAACTTCTATGCCGTTTTTCAAAGTAAACTTGAATTGTTTTGGTTAAGAAAATTTGGCATAAGTCACATTGACGTTGGTATTCTGTCAACAGCTCGTTGTTGCCTCATCCATGGTATACCAGACTAGTTTGCCTGGTTGGTAGGCTACACAGCATACGCTCTTGATGGTCGTAGCATCCTTTCCAGTTATGACAATTTGGAAGATTGTATGTGTATTTTTCCAAGATAATTAATTTCTTATAATTCAATAATGTGCGTATGAGCACAGCATGCTTCTCATCCTTGGAGATAATTTTGAAGAAATTGAAAATAAACAAATACTTTAGAAAAAGGATATACATATATGTATGTTATTATGGTGGTGGAGCTTACGTCTCCACTATGCACGCAGCTTAAGGACCCTTTTTTATTTAAATAAATTATTTTTAAATTGTAAATTGAACACCGGTAAATGATAACTAAATGTAGGTAAATGTAATGTTCATGGAGAACACGGCAGAAATTGAATCTTTAAAGATTCAAATTGAAATTAGCGGGAGCTGCAGCGGTATTTTCCTCTCAATAACTACACAACATAAAAAACGCGAACCGAACAAAATCAGGGATAAAATTTACAAAAATCGAGAAAATAGCAAATGAACTCCAATTGAAACAAATTTTATCACTGCACTACTATACTTTGATATTTAACTTCATTAAAAAGATCGAACAATTTGTTCAATGCTAATTATAACGTAAGCACTATACATCACTTTCAGATTTAGCTCTCTAATGTTTCTGAGAGTTAAGCGTAAGTGAAGATGTGAAGATTGCAAAATGTTCGAGACTGTTACTTGAAGTACCGGTTGCGTCCACTTACTCATTCAAATAGTTAAATAATAGTTTAATCATTCTTTAACTCTTAATTTCAAGATTCTTTTTAGATAGCGATATAGATAGTTAAATTTGTAACATTAGATCTTAGGTCGACATTAATCTTCTTTCAGGTACTTGGCACTTCAATATTCCGGTAATTACAAGAAAATTCTTCAATTGTAGTGCTATCCTTATTTTTAAGTGAGGGAACGTAATTCTAACCCGAAACTGACGGAATTTATATCCTCATTTTTGGAAACCTCAAACATCTTCTCGGAGATAGTAAAACAGTTATGTAACAATATATCGATTATGTATGTGTAGATACTTTAAGATATTACTAATAATAATTACTTATCGAAAAAAAATAATCTGTTGATACTGGGTTAAATACATATATACGAACATTCAACATGAAACACATTCCATTACAAGTTTAGATCTAAATATCGCATTATTGAAAAGCGTAACATAAATACCATGTATGCCACGTGCTAAGCAGGCTAGTGATTGCTAGTGGTTCACAAATCTTTGTTAAAAGAGAAACACCACATACATCAGTGAAATACAGTCCAATTAACACACGTGCTTCAGAGAAAAATGCCAGCAACAGAATTAAAACGTTGAGCAATCAACAGTAAGCTTATAAACCAAAGAACTTTCGACATGCGAAAGAAATCCGAAAGTCAGGTTTACTCATATGATATATAAAAATTTTAAAAAGTGCACGATTCTGGTAGGATTTGAACCTATGTCTACGAACAAATTGCTATGTAAATCGCCATTTAAATCGCTAAATCTTAAATATCTAAAAGAGAGTTTTTATAAATATGTCTCAATCATTAAAGTTCCTTTCTTCTTATTCACTCACATACGCAATTCTAATGACTTTGCAGATCAGCAGCTCCTCGTTTTCCCAAGAGGCCTCTGGTTATATTCAATTCTTATTTGACTGACACGCCGCGCGAATACTCTCGCATATCACCAATAGTTCCTGAGCCCTGGCAAAGAGGGGCCAGATTCAGTGCCGTGCGGAGAACAACGTGACGGGGTGAAGCGCACGACACGTACCAAAGCACGCTTGTTCAGTACTATTCGACTGGTCGTTGTGAGTGCTTGTCAGTACACATACTTAGCACTTAGGTACGTTTCGGAAATGACGTATTTCGAATAAACTAGAAAACGTAATAGCGAGTATGCGGTATTTAGAATACGAAGGCAATAGAATTAAATGTGTAAAGTGCGACAACTATTTGATGTGTACCAGTAGGTGGGAGTGTTAATGATCGGGAAAAACATTCCGTGGTGAATGCGATGGTACGTACAATGAAAGAGTTTGGACCGTCATCAGTTGCAAAATGTACTAGCGATGGGAATTTAAAAGTGGTGTTGAAGGCATTGAATAAATTTCAAGTTTCAACAACCCAACTTTTAATATTTGTGAGTGACGGTGCCACTAACATGCTTCCCTTAGGCCGATCTCTTAAAGAAGAGAGTGGCAATCTGTTACATGTAACATGTAAAATCCATGCTTTAAACCTTGGGGCGCAATTGATCCCTAAATGTTATCCACGAATAAATGTTTTAATAGCTCATACGAAGGCAGTATTTCTAAAGTCCCAAAACGTACAAATAGATATCACAAACTATGTTCCAAAGTGCCTGAACCACTACAGGCGATTACTATACGTTGGGGTTACGTTTTACCGCAGCGAACATTTTGATGATGTAATGAACGTAGTTTTACATGTCGATCCGAGACAGGCCAAAGCTATTGAGAAAAGCCATAAAATGTTTTAAGATAGACAGGTAAAATGTGATTTACAGAGTATTCTCAAGAACTACTATAGACTAGCGGAGAGAATTGAAAAAATACAAAATGATTCGACGTCGTTTGTGGATTCTGTTCAAATTGTGGATAATGTTGACTCACATCTACGTACGATGGAAAGCAAAAAAATTAAAGTGTATACGAAAATTTGAAAGTGTTATTGGCAAGTATTCAGATTTTCTCATACTATGACAAATTTGTGAAGGTACATCGAAAGATCCATTAAGTTGTCACAAGGATTACTTTAAATTTGCAAATATAACATCATTCGATGTAAAACGGTCGTTTTTATCAAAAGAATTATACACAGGTATAGCAGTAAACTCCACTCACACAAATTTATTAATTATGCGGAACGCAGCGTTTCGAGAGCACGTGGGCTCTCATTGTCAACGCGTTACCGACTGAAAGTAAAAACTGTATCACACATGCAAATTATTTTCTACGCAGGCTCTAACATTTCTTAAAACATATGACTATTTACAATCTACTCGGTCGTCTAATGCCTTTTTCGGGAAAGGATGGACCGAAAGCGAACCGTATCTTTAACAGGGCCTATGGTAATAAATCCATCAGACTCGAATGTGCAATTGGGGGTGGTTCTCTGTTCAATAAGTTTTCGTTCTTTTTCATAGATATCGTTTCGTACGCGTCTAATTCTCTATACGAGTTTACGTTTTTAAGTAGTGTCAGATTTTTTAAATCACGTAAACGTAAACTCGTATTGAGAATTCGACGCGTACGAAACGATATGTATGAAAAAGAACGAAAACTTATTGAACAGAGAACCACCCCCAATTGCACACTCGAGTCTGATGGATTTATTACCATAGGCCCTGTTAAAGATACGGTTCGCTTTCGGTCCATCCTTTCCCGAAAAAGGCATTAGACCACCGAGTAGATTGTAAATAGTCATATGTTTTAAGAAATGTTAGAGCCTGCGTAGAAAATAATTTGCATGTGTGATACAATTTTTACTTTCAGTTGGTAACACGGTTGACAATGAGAGCCCACGTGCTCTCGAAACGCTGCGTTCCCCATAATTAATAAATTTGTGTGAGTGGAGTTTACTGCTATACCTGTGAATTGTGCATCCACACAGTCCTTGCAATCGTCAAAAGAATTATTATTCCGCACTCGGTACTCATTTGACTGAAACAAGTGTGGAAACATATTTAGTGATTCTAATATTTAATAGATGCCACGCAGTTCGTGATTTCGTGGAAACTTCTTAAAACGGTGTGTTTCAGCACGTTATATAATATATTTTTTATCATTATTTTATGTGTAAACATTTCTGAGTTGGTATAGCCTATGCTCACTCATGAATGTCACGATCATAGATGATGCGAATACGTAAACGTTTCTTTTACACGAGAACCAATATGCCTATCAATCAGGAAAGTCGTGCGAGCACGCCATCCATGAGCTCGCTCAGCGAGCAAAGATTGGCACTGGGCACAAAGAAATTGCACTGGCTACCTCTGTGGACACCTTTGGTAGGGTGTCCTTCTGGTCAATGGAGCGGGCTCTGCTAAGACGTGGAATCGAATCAACGCTCATTGGGTGGTCGCCTCGATGCTAAACAACAGAACAGTTCACATATCTATGAGCGTCTGCAATATAAGGGCGACGGTGGCAGCCGGCTGCCCCCAGAAGGGTGTGTTGTCACCTTTACTCTGGTGACGGTGGATGACCTGCTGTCCGATCTTTGAGAGGCGGATTTCTACGCGCAAGGCTACACCGATGATATTACCATCATGGTCAGCAGGAGGTTTGAAGGCGTGGTATCCGAAAGGATGCAAGTCGCACTCAGGCTCGTAGAAACATGGTGCTCAAAAGAAGGGTTAAATATAAACTCTAGTAAAACAACTATGGTACCGTTCACCTGCAGGAGAAAACTTCCCAAGCTCCGGTGTCCGTCCATTTTCAGCTCCAACGTACTGGCATCAACAGAGGCTAAATATCGAGGTATAATTTTGAACTCTAAACTGACGTACAAATCACACCTGGAACATGCTACAAACAAAGCCACAAGGTCTTTTGGGCCTGCAGAGGAATCTTTAGTAGAACGTGGGCTCTAAAGCCAGCAATAACTCGCTGGCTGTACACGAAAGTTATAGTACCTACTATAACTTATTCGTCACTAGTCTGGTGGCAAAAACTCAATCCAGGCTATAACGAGATGGGACGTCTCCTGCTGGTTTGGAATTTGGAAAGAAGGAGAACCAGATGGCGAGGCCATCAGTCTAGAGGTCTCCTCCTCCAACTTTCAAGCAGAAGTAATTGCCATCAAGACATGTGCGGAGAACTCTGTGGACTACGCGCATAACATAGAAGCGGTGGAAATCGTATCGGACAGCCAGCCGGAGCAGTGTAGACGGTTTCATACACTGCAAATCTCTCGGTATTTATTCAGGTGAGGAAAGACTACGTAAGGCAGTCCTTATAAGCAGGACCAAACTGAGAGCACTCACAGCGATCTTAACTGGATACTACGCACTGAACAAACACATGCATCGCATGGTAGTAGACTCTCCTTCGTCCGTCTAGAAATTGTGGGAGAACAAAGGAAACTGCAGTGCACCTTCTTGTCGACTTCCCAGCAGTCTGCAGTGAAAGGGAGGTTCACCTTGGGGATGCTCAGCTTGACCAACCTAAACTAGGAAGATTACCGCTCGAGCGGATTATGGACTTTTTTGCTCAGGTACAACCCCGTCGAGTGAACTAAAATCAGATGGGTGCACAATAGGCGAGATACTGGCCGAGTTGCTCTTCGTTTCTTGCTTTCAGAGATGAAGATGCTGACTTTGAATATGATTCTTACTGCCTGCCGTGTGTGAGCGTACCGTGCAAGTAATTTTGTGATAGATCTTACATTGATTAAATAATTTTGTTTCATATAAACTTTATACTGGAATAGTTTCTGGATCTTCTTTTCTTATTGATTAAAGAAAGGGATTTTATTTTAGATAATAAAGACTAAAGGAAATTTTTGGCATATGAATTAAATGCAGAGCTATATATTATGAAAACTGTAATCGACGTTTTAATAAAGAACTATCGATCTGGCCTCAACTATCAGAGGGAGTCCAACAATGCGCCTTTCCTCACAATAAAATTGACTTAAAGAAAACGAGTAAAGGGAAAATAAACACATTGACAAGGATAATTTGTGGAGAAGAGAGGTTCTAAAAAAATCGTTAAACCTCATTTGTTGAATTTTGGGTAAAACAATAAATGTGGTTTAAAGACGAAATTTATTCAATTTATTATCATGGGATGTCAGAGTACATGTGAGAGTTTTCCTAAAAGATTAAACTATTAACAATGTTAATTCTAACTCACACCTTAAAAGCGCGTTAGCATTACAATATAATAATTATGGATAATCTAATATTAGAATTAGATAGTAGATGAAAATTCGTGTTTTGTTTGTAACTTTTATATTCAGTTATTTCTATTCTTGACTATCCAATTCTTAATGATTCGGTTCATTCTCTTGAGAAAAATAGTATCGCCCATAATTCCATTATTGCCCCTATTATGTACTATGATTCTGTTGTCGTTACACGTTAATTTCAACAATTATTATAGATACAGTCAATTAATTTTGTGAAAGAATATTAAAATTAAATCTAACGCTCTGAATAGTTTTTAGATTGATAAATTGAGGTACAAATTACAAAAGTGCAGGATTCAAGCTGCACTGATTTTGTTTTGGATGATAGCAATTTTTAGAAAAAGGATACCAAAAACCAGGTAGCTTTCTGGTAATATATTTAAAAACAAATGTTGCGATATGCATGTGTCTACCAAATTAAAAATGTTCGAAAATCAGAAGTTCATAATTTTATTTACTTGCCTTCAAGGAGTGTGGGAGGTGGAAAAGTTTGATAAAAGCAAATGGTATAACTAGAAGGTGTCCATTCCTTGACCCTCTTGCAGTCCATTCAATCTACGTACTACAGCGCCCTCAACGGACAACGAGTATTACTATGTAAGCGACCTACATATGAACTAGAAATAAGACGAACATTAAAGCTTTATCACATTCACTCTTTGGCCACCATTCTTACGTGTAAGACGCTTATGTTACTTATTACCATATACACGCACATGCGATAATAATATTCATATATTCGCGCTATTATCAAAATTGCCTAACACCACACAGGCGCCATTTTTCAAATCGCCGAAATTGAGCAGTGCCTATATACGAATTGTGCAATGTGTAACTACAAGTGGCGCTAACTGTTGTGTGATTAAATTTACTTTTGTGTTGAATAAATCTATAAGCGCTGAAAAGCTATTGGTATTGTATAAAGAGCTATCTAATTTTTTTTAATAAATATTTACTAATAATATCTATATATGTTAGTAATCTATATTTACTTTAAAATTACTTTTCTGAATTTAACAACTAAATGCAAACTCGACTTGCGGTATTTTAAACAACTTTCAATTTCATTTACTTTCTAATATAGTCATTTAAATTCTACGGATATACTTATTGGTTATTTAACAGGAATTTATTTAATGCATTTACTAATACCTTTTTCGTTTCTCTGCAGCACAATGAAACATTCCTGGGTATTCGCTTTACTTGTCATAATATCGTTATGCAGAGTATCAGAAAGTAGATCGTTGACCAAGAGGCAAATCAAGGTAGAAGCCAATATAGAACCAGGACACGTACGTATAAATACAGTTGGTTACACTATCGATAAGATGAGATTTATGAAATTATAGCAAGATATGAAACAAAATCAGTCAATTAATTATTTTGGTATTTTACTATTTGTCCGTTTATTAAACGATTAATATACAAACAAAAACATTAAATACAGAGGTTTCCAATTTAAATGAGGAGCAAAAGTCAAGGATACTTTCACACTTGTACATCTATATTATTTTGCGCAATACCCTCAAAGAGTTGCTTGAAACAAATCAACTAATTTTATACTGTGGCCGAAAATACGGCTTCTAGTCTCGATACAGAATGGTAAATAGATTTCTGAAGCATTAGAAACTTATATTTACTCCATATACATACAAGTTTTCACAACAAGCACGCAAAATTGCCGTGCATATAAAGAAATAATTGCAACTATGTGGTTAAAGATGTACGTAGATGTATACTAAGAAAGTTCATCTTCAAGAAATTACGTCATATTACTTTCTCTCGCAACTTTCATCTGTGTAAAGTCGTACGATTCTGACTAGCATCTATAAAAATTCATATGTAATCGTGCACAACAGTATTACAAGTTACTAAATCTTCACACCCATTAATTTGGATTAAACGAAATAATAAATTGATTTTTATATAGTACAAAACATACTAAAACAAATAAATGTGTACGTATATATATGTAAATGTTAAGCATATACTAAAATTAAGTACCGCAATGGTTTAAACAAGATATAATACATATTTATCTGGCTCCTTTTCGGAGTTAAAATATTGCACCCTTCTATACTAGAAATGAAGGCAGGTAATCATATTATCCTTGATTTTTTTAAGAAATATAATAAATCCGATTAAATTAAATTAAATAAATAAAAGGTATGTTAATGACTTCTAATCTTGGACCGTTTATCTATATAATATTTTAGATTTAAATAAAAACTATGCAATCCAAGGGTATTCATTGTTAATTGTTCTTATGAGTATAAAATATAAACATTTTTACAGCCTTTGAAATACAACAGCCTTAAAAATTAAAATTCTATTCTATGAAGTTAACGCAATTAACAATCAAGTGAAATGTATGGCAATGAAAGTACCACTAATTATTGTTTTACGCTAGGCATTAAGAACGTGAACATTCTAATCGCGCCAGATTTCGATTTCTGCATATACAAACTTGGCAAATTAAGTCAATATATTCTCTAAAAACTAAAGTCGTGTTATTTATGTTTAAATTTGCTAAATTGCATTTTAAAATGCATAATTTCCATTCTATTTAATAACTAATAACCTTGTTAGATAATAATTTAGTAATTGAACATGCAATATGATTAGCAACATTTCATATATATATATATATATATATATATATAGGAAGCTAACATCCCAACGCCAACGATGTTAAACTTGCTTACAATAAGAGGTTCTGTTAGAAAAAGGAAAAATAACTACGCTTAATTATTCTATGTATTATTTGTTATATGCAGAGTTTACTAAATACCTGCGCTGATCAATTTTCAAATATGTTAGATACTTCTTACTACATATTGTTGCAATACAAAATTATCATTTATATTGTTTTATAATACATATGAAGCAAACTTTACGTTGAAAAATCATCAGCGACTTTTATTAACTAATTCGGTATTATTAAATCAGACCATGCATGTAAACATATACAATAAAATTTTATTGAAAGTGTCCGTGGCTACCTTGATCAAAATTAGTAAATTCGTGAAACCTCACATTTTAGACGGAACAAACGTAATATACAGATATATTTAATCTTTCGTAAATAATCTGCATGCTTGAACTCTAAATGATTTAGGGAACATTGCTACTTCTACAATATTTTGTGTATATCGACTTTGGTATGATAACCTAATACTAAAACTGATTTACTAATTTTAATAACTGATCGTATAACGCGATAACTTCTCAAGTATTCCATCCAATCTCTTTTTTCAGTATCTTTTAATTAAAATAAATGCTAACTTACCACGAATAACTCTCTTCGTACTCCAAGCAATCAAACTGTGTATCAATATAATATTTTAGACTTTTCTGCAGATAGTACAACAATACCTTATTATAATAGTACAACACTATAAATCATCATATCAATACCTCAAGTCAAGGTAGGTAATTTTATTAATGGATCTTTATATAAGTTTGTCAGAGGTCCTTTTCCTATTTCATATACTACGATAGAAATAACAAGTAATAAAATAATTTTCAATGTATAGAGGTATCAACGTCAACATTGAACCTTTTTGAAACCAGTGAGGTAAAAAACCGTAATCGTTATGCACACAAAATGGACAGAAACAAAATAACTGACATTAGCACACACATATATGTATATGTATATACATGTATATATAACCTTATGTATATGTATATATATATATTATAATATTTGCGAGTTTTTCTAAAAATTCTATAATTTATAGTTAGGTTGTTTACACTAATACACGTACCTCACAAGTATTTTAATTATCTATATTGTATTCTTTTGTTAACTAATTCCAGTAAAATCGTATCTTGAGAAAATTGCTGTTAGTAACAACTATGACAAAGAGAAAGTAGGGAAAATATATAAGCACTTGTATTTAATTACCGTTAAAACCAAATTTAAATCACTTACACTAATTCTATCAACAACTTGTCGATTAATTTTGCTAATTTTAGGGTGAGCAACACGAAGAACTTTGGCGAGATAAGAAAAAGGTCGAAGCCAAATTTGGAGTCAAAAATGCTCTATTAGGATTTGTTTTCAATGTAAGTATAAAAAGTAATAAACACTTAGATAGCTCAAATGCATATACTAGGGGTGTATCGCCAAATAGTGTATATAAACCATACAAGCTCACTTTCATAAATTCCCCAACAAATCACGTGCAACAAAATCGAAGTTTATTATCACAAGTTATTCTTAACATTAGCAATGTATGATATTTCAATGACACTTCCGGAATATATAATGACCCATTCTTCTTTTATTTGATGATATATCACTACTTTCACAGAAAATCAATTCCTTCATCGATCAAAAAACTCACTGGGTGGACCAACTAGACAGAACAAATATTGCTAAAAACAAAGCCCATGGAATATACTCTCCAAAGGATCCTGTTATTTCTTTGACAGGTCTCATCACCGAGACAGTTGGGCAAAAATTACAAGCAGCAGGCCCTTTAATAGGTTTTGCGGTTCAAAAACTTACTAGCAGCTCCGGAGGTCTAAGTGGCGGATCAACACATGCGTCAGCTCCAGCAGCGCCTGCAGCTGAACACAGCGCTGGTGCTGGTTTCGGTTTTGGAAATATTTTAGGTTCCCTAAATGCATTTAAAGGTTTTGGGTCCGGCGGGGGTCACGTAACGGCTAGTGGATATGTAGGTCGTTAATGTGCAGACTAATAGTTACAAAAATATTTTCCTCTATACTTCGCGCATATCTACTGCTTGAAAAGAATTTAGAAGTAAAATTTATATTTTTACTTAGAACTAAGATTAACAAGTAGTAACAGTCGAGTTGATTTAATTAAAATATGCAGCGGACGGTAATATTTTTCACCTCCAATTTCTAAATCTTTCCATTCCAAAATATGAAAAATATGTAATAATTAGACGTGTTCTTTGTCGTACATTGCATCTAATCATACATTTAGTCCAATACGGGATGAAATAGTTATTAACCGATATCTAAAATAAACACAAAAATTAAAAAAACCTTATTTAGTATAACTATGAAATAATAATTGCCATCATTTGTACGTTCTATAATGTGATGAAATAGATTTTATAATTTCTTCTCCGTACTATAGCCAAATCACATAATTCCTAAACATTGCAATAAAAAAATCAGTATGTTTTTTGTTTATAAGTTGCAAGATTATTTTTATCATCTGCTGTATACAAGTATATAGTGGATATTTGCAAAGTTAACAATACACCATAACCAAGTATAATAGAATATCTACCTAGTAAAGTGTAAAACATCATTCTTAGTAGATATTCGAAAACCACAGTTTCTTTAGAAAATATAGCACTGAAATTTAAGATATAAGTGAAAGTAGAAAAATTTCCTTGCCCAAAAATACAACCAAGGTTGCTAACCCATATTCTGGTTGTAAAAGATTACATAACGTAGACGTGATGAAATATATACTTGCTTGTAGAAAAGTGGTATCAAAAGTGTGTTAGTCATTATTTTTAAGAATGTTAAATGTTAATACTTCTTAATTGTTTATATTTAATAGTGTATGAGGCGTGTAATATAAAGCTGTTTTGTTAGTTGTGCTTTATTGATAGTGTTATTATTATTTGCTCAAATTTCAGTATTTATGTTTTAAAATCTTTATTGTTTTAAGTATTTGTAGTATAAATATTATGAAAACTCGACTATTGTATAAAATCTCTGTAAACCTTTATAATACTTATACACACAAATGTTAATAAAGCAGCTGTATTTTCTGTAAATAGCTTTTGAAAAATAAATCGAAATCGTTAATATATCGTTTTATTTCTGTAAAATATTATGTTATAAAGAAAAAATCAACAAGTAAGAATAACGAATAATAATAAACTCCTTTTGTTGTAGAAAAGTGTCGTTCACTATAAATTTTAACAAATGAATTCTACTAAAAGTATGTGAACGTGCATACCCATATTTTTGGAACTTTTAACGCTGCAAATGAAATGATATTTACTATTCCCACACACGTTCAAATTGTTAATGTCCAAACATGTCTGCAAATAATTGACGTTTCCCGCTACTACAAAATATTTAGCAATACATTTCGAAACTGTGTCACATGCAACATTCATTATGTACGTCAAAATTGTATTTTTAATTGCGAATTAAGTAATATTTAATATATCGTATAATGTAATATCGCATACGTGGCCGTATTTAAATTTACTAATAAGCATTTTACTTTTAGCCTAAATCGATTGCATCATCATCGTCAAGTCAGTATGTAACTACTACCAAACGACCAACAACTACCGAAGATATAGTTTTATTTCAAAAGTATGAACCGGTTAGTGCTGACGTACCATCAGAATTTTTTGGATCTGGGTTTACGTTAATTACCAACATATCAAAACGTATCGGTGATTTCATGCTCGTAAGTTTACCTTAATTTCTATTGGTTTAGTATCGGAAAAAAACACACAATTCATTATTAATGCACAATGTATTCCTAAAATTAAGCAACTCTCACTAAATTACATTATTACCATAGCCATCCCTAAATAAAGAACACTATTTAACCCTTTTAATTATTATGGACATGATGAGCTAACTTGCCTGGATGTCGCATATGACAATTATTAAATAAAAGACAATCTAGTTTTCTTAGATTTAAATTAAGAAAAGACATTCAAGAATTACCTCTTTATGGGAAAACAGAAAGTAAAATTTGAACGAGAAAAATTATTGCATAATTCTCCTACATCTAGGAATCAATTGTTTTAGCAAATGAAAATACATCTATAGTTAATTCTTTGAGGAATCACTCTACATTTGTAACTTAATACATAATTTTAGTCGTTATGATAAATCGTTGTTATAAAAATAACAACAGCAAAATATGTGTGAAATGTACGAAAATGTAATCTAATTACAAGTATAAAAATCACAAACCCAGGATAAAACGACCTGAACAAGAAAGTTAAAAACTGATATGACTATGCCCTAACCTGGCTTTGATTAATATTTTTGTAAATAAGCCTTAGTGGAACACGTAAATGCTGCGTGTGCTAAATCTACTGCCAATATCAATATAAGGAAAATTATAGTTAAGTACATATTCTGTAAAATACATTGCAAATATTCACTAAAATGCTTTTTAATTATAGAAATATATTTAAAAACGAGAAATTGTGTAGGCTACATACCAAATCTGTCCAAGTTACAAACTACTTGTGGTTCTTTATCAACACTCTCTAGATATTCTTCAATTTCACTATTCCTGCGTAATTGCTAAATTATTGAAACTTCAAGTTCCTCTAGTAATATAGAGAATATAGAAGTCATTAAAAGTCATAATCTGCATCATTTTTGTCCCATCCATGTTTCAAGCTAGAGCATTTCCATCTTGAATCCACACAAATCTCCCATTCTTTTCCTTGGCATTTTCCTTTGCTTCCCGCAACAGCTTTTTTGAATTGACGAATATGTTGATTTTTCCCTATCTTTGGCCATTTAAAACACCATGATTCATGAGAACATCATGCTTCTTTTTGATTATTTCATCCCTTTTCTTTATAGAAGATAATCTTACCATTACAGGACGATGCTTATCTGCATCCCCTATACGCTGCTTTGCTGCGTAATCAATATCGTCGCGTTTCAAATTAATTTCCAACGTTTGAACGATTTTTATAACTAAATTCTCTACATTTTTACATACTTGTATTTTCATTTTATTACGATTTTCGTTTCTTTCAAGTTCAATTACTCTGTTCGTTAAATATACGATCTTTCACCGTTCTCAATAACTGAAGAAGTAGCAGCTATCAACGGAGTTTCCATTGACTTTATATTCATACTAATGTTTTTGCTCCATGACTCTCATATTTTTCAAAGGTAAACTGTTGACTCTATATAATATCTGCCAAGTTCCCTTGTAATACCTCTAGAACTGACTTAATTTAAGCTGATTTTATCCTCAGTTATATTATGTTGCTTGTGACAACTCTCATAACATCCATACAACAACGACAGCACACATACTCCGAGTTCTTTACTACATTTGTTACACATCGTTTGCGAGCTACATATATAGCAGTATATGTAGCTCGCATAATTACCTTAAAATGCTTCAATATATTTTTATCTAGTCGTATTTTTCTATTTAAAGTTTTTTCACCCAAAATCCTTTTTGTGATTTATCGGGTTGAAGAATTTCTTTAGGCTTTTAATAACAAATTATAGCACTAAATTAACTATACTTCGATTATTGCACAACTCACAACACCGAACATCCTATCATTACGATCGCTACTCTTTTTTCTACATTATATGACAGAAGAAAAACAAAAGAATCACACAGATTTTATTCTTGTTAGACCGACATAAACAC
The DNA here is from genome assembly GCA_023509865.1 of Trypoxylus dichotomus. Taxonomy (NCBI): domain Eukaryota; kingdom Metazoa; phylum Arthropoda; class Insecta; order Coleoptera; family Scarabaeidae; genus Trypoxylus; species Trypoxylus dichotomus. The sequence goes on along the minus strand of CM042077.1, from coordinate 33,300,424 downwards.
AAAATTTAAATTTCTTACACAATACATGGTGTAATTATTTTTTTATTGATTGACACTAAACTAAAAGGACTTGGAAAGGATCATCTTAGAAAATAAAATTTAAATTTCTTTCGATTATTTTGGTAAAAATTTAAGATCTTTTTCACACAACAAAATTATCAAGGTATCCAATCAAGGTTATACACTAAGATGTAGGGAAGCGCTCTCTACTAGAAGATAACATACTTAAAATGTTATCTTTTCATGCTTTATTTAAAAAGTGTGTGTCCAAAAGGACAAGAAATCGTCATTTACAATGTTTTGTTTTAGGATTCAGCGTTTCGAGCTCATAGGGTACTAGAATCTATGAGACCATTCCTATGGAAAGTATTTGGAAAAAAGGGAATAGTTATTGAAGCAAGTACCGATAAACCTATTTTTACGGATCCGAATGATAAACCAATCAATAATAATATTTAAGAATGCTACACTATAGTGTTTAAGTGTATATATTTCTGTTTTAAAAAATAGTAATGTTTGTATTTTCATTTTAGTAGCACTTAGTTTGTTTTTTCATTACGTAAGTACATAAATAAAAAATGCGATATTAAGTGCCTAATATACAATATTCTTAGTACATTTTGTAGAAATACATATTACAAACGTTAATTTACTAGTCACAATCTTTTAAAATGTTTTATTTAAATACATAGTTAGAACCTATCTTTCATTATTTAAATAATTTCAAGATTACAACCTAATTCGTATAATTGATATAATCAGAGAATATCCAATCAACAACAATACTGAATCATTTTCAAAGTGCCATAACATTACCCAACATTCCAAATTATATGGATATTTTAACACCAGCAACATTATTCTTTCACGGTAAGCGGGGTATAAAATCATATAGCTTTGTATCTTAACCTAATACAAAGAGATGAACTACTTGCCATTAGCTGCTATATATATTTCGCTTTATATATCGTACAGAAAGTATTCTAAAATAGATGGGCGGAAAAACAATTCATTTATAATCTGTGCTATTCATATCAACCTTGTCAAGTAATAAAATACTGTTACAAACAAAAAGTGTTACATGATATCTGATTTGTTGTACATCACTGTATATAAACGCAATGATCAAATTTTCATTTTTAAACGTCGAAGCAACATGAACCATTTCTAAGTAAAGCAGCAGTTTTCACAGTATTCAATAAGTGTAAACCCTAACTTAATGAATTAACAGAAACAAAACTCAGTATTCCATTAGGTCAAAAGCACGAATTTATTTCTTTACGAGTTATGAATAGAGTTGGTACTGCAAACCTTCACTCAGTAGCTCGTACTTCAAAACAATGAAATCGACTTAGCAGATGTAGTAGAAGAGCCATGCAACTATCACTCAGGACTAGCATATACCAGGCCTGTATGAATATGTGCATTGTTCGAGGAATTTTGTACGGTTTATTTTAACAATGCTACGATTACGAATGCCAAAAGCATTGAATGGATTTACAAAGAAGTTTATCGGTAAATTTCCAGATTAAATATATGTCTGATGGAACAAAAATACTTTGCAAAATTTGTAAGAAGGTCGTCATGTTTCGGAATAAATTTGAATCTAAGAAACACGTAGGTAATGGATAACATAAATATTTAAAAAACACGCTTTGGGCTGAACAGCCAATCTATATGGATTTAGAATTAACATATTAATATGTATAGTATACAGTTTAATTTGCACTTTCTGCAATAACTATTTGAACTGATAATTACCTGGTTGGACAGCTTTACAAAAAGAAAATTAAAACAAGTGCACAATAAATTTGAAAACAGCATTAAATTAGGACTAAGAAATAATAAATCTGGTTGTCTAGACAACTCAGCCGATAATCAAAAAAATGTTTTTAATGTCATGATATGTACAATGGACCCACTTTCAATTTCACTAGCTTGTAAAGTACTAGAGAATGTACTGCCGAAGTAACTGTGAAGGAAATGCTAGATACAATTGGAAAATTTTAAATTTTAGAAAACCAAGTCTTAATGATATTAATGATACTGCCATAAACATCCTCCTGTAGACCAGTTTCTTAAACAATATTTTAATAATTTCTAACATATTACGTGTGAAATCGTGTGGCAAAAACTATTCAAAAGCGGTATCCAGAGGTAAGCGGTTTAATAGCGGACACAAAAGCAGTGTTTCTGAAATCTTCAAAAGGTATTCGCAAATTTCCTTCGGCACACCCAAAAAATTAAGGCTGTAATTTCACAATTTGAGTCTGACGAAGCAACTACTATTAAAAAAGGTCAAAAGAAATTCTAAGATGCTTACTTATACCAGGTTTACAAATTATTTGTAAGAATTACACCAGTTGAACGTTTTCATTAGTGGAGTCAATGCAAATAGTGCGTACTTTAAACCCAGCTGTATAAATTCAGCGACAGAAGAAATAATAATATAGCGTTACTACTAAAGCAGACATTGTGTAGATGAAAGCTTCAATTTTTTTACTAGATTAAAACACATTTACAAAGATAATTTTATTTATGCAAATATGTCGTCATTATATATTGAACGGTTGTTCTCCGCATATGAGAATATTTGCTCCTCACCGCGGCATGAGGAAGCTGTTGCAACATACCTGATGTTGCAAATATTTAACCGATTTTATCCATTTGGTGCATCTAGATACTGAAAACGCCGCCAAAAACCCTCGAACGTTTATTAAACGCGCACTGCTGGCCGAACGTCCGTAGTGCGAACACTTATTAATGCATGTCCTTCATCCAAATTTTAAAACCGAGAAGTAACTTTTTAAGAGATTCAAGAAAAATAATTTACAAAGAACGAAATTTCTACAGACGTATTCCGACCAAAAATACCTTAACTTACTCTAAAAAACCCAATAGTTCTTGTAGTAACATGAACTTTTATAAGAAAAAATAAAAATTTAAAAATGTTGATATAATAATAGCTACTCCAATAGTAGGCTTAAATTTGTATATTTTGGTTTAAATTTAATTAACTTATTAGAAACGGTAGCATTTATCCACTATATGTACATGATTCGAGAAAAGCATACTGCGATACAAGGAACGTTAAAGGTAAAAGATGAGTCGTATAAATCAAATGTTATTTACCATACTTATATCGAATTTAATGAAGACGTGCAAAATGTAAGAATAGAGTTGACAAAACTAAGCGTCAATAGTTTTTTTCTTATGAATTACTGCAGTTGCCGTTTTTGTTTGTCTAACATTTAGGTTCGAGAGTAGAAATTGCAATGTGAGATGGAGAAAGACACCCTAAACCGTGCTGATGACGCCGGGTAGGAAAGACATCCACGTATTAGTCTTTGCTCTCCTCGCATTACTTTTCCCGTGAATGATTCCACCAATACCATGAGTAACTGTGTTTAGCAACATTATTATGTTTGGTAAAGGACAGAAGGAGTATCATTCACAACCAGCATCAATCAGCACATTCACTACGACTTAAAATGGGAGGGAAGTTAAAACAATTATTTTACAATTGTAACGGGATTCTAATACCAAACCGTTACGCAGAAACTACAAGCTTATGAAATTGTGATTTTCCACTGACAATGGTTTGTAGTTATGGACCAATTTTACTGGTACCAATTATTAAAAGAGATTTAAGATTCTCATCAGTCAACTTAGATGTGTAAACATTCTTCATATACTCCATTTTTGGAGAATATTTTCTCACACAAGTAAGTGATACCAAAAACAGAAAACCGCCCACGAGCAAATTTATGCAAATTATCAAATTGTACAAGTGTAAGACTCTTATAAAGTTCCAATAAAGATGAGTTTTGATATTTATTCTTAATTATATAGCTGCACTGCAAATCAATAATTTCCATTTGATGTTCCGGGGCTAGGGTTTCAACGTTACGTATCAAAAGAATTTTAAAAAACTTTAATTTAATCCGCCATGACATCAAAATCTGAGTATCAAAATTCATCTTCAAATCACACAAATTACAAAATCGACAGGACACTCAGTCTCAGTAATTTGACTGAATATTTCACATATTTTTAAATAAGTGCTGCATTTTTTACGTTACTGTGATTGAAACAGTATCATTTTCTGCCGGAACGATTTGGTATTAGTGAATAAACTACTACTACTATAACAACATACACACCCATTTTTTATTATCACAAGTATTATTAGAAGGGCAAGTTAATGCTTCCATTGTGAAGAATAGACTCATCATAAAGTTGTACTTAGCACCACTTACTATGTCAAAACGTATGTGTGAGATCGTACAAGTAAACTATGTTTTACACTTCTAGCAACTAAACAAAAAAAAAAGAAAGTAAGAAGAAACATATACATATTGTACCACTAACATTTTACTTTGTTTCATTTTAATGTCCTTTACGATTTTAAAGGAAGACGATTTTAACGTCACGTTATTACCATATCTTTATAAACGTTAGGGATTGGCATTGGTTACGGAAGTCCTTTGCACAATAACTAATATACAGAAACTATATAAGCGTTGAGAAAAGTCTTTGTTTGCTTTTACCAGTTAAAACCCTTAGTATTTTTATCAAAGGCTTTTAATCACTTTTCACACCTTAATTTTGAATTTCCAAATTTTTTATTCTCTTCAATGTAGAGTATATTTTCCTACCTCCACACATAAGAAAAGATATGAAGCACCTATTGAAATCAATATACACATTAGAAAGTTTGAATAATAACGTTCATTATATAAGCAATGCAAGTCCTTGGCGTATTTCACAAAGTTTATATAATGCTAAGGAGGTCACGTATTAGTGATAATCTGAGGTTTCAGTTGACTTACAGCAAAGTGAACCGTTCATCACGTCTTTCACAGGTGCGCTCCACGCGTAAGTACTTGAAATACTGCAACCTTTATTTTGTACTAATTTAACATTATACTGCCAAAGGTTTTTAGGTGTAACGTATAGTGTAGTTTTGTTAAACGCAAAATCTAGAAAACTATGAATATAGTATGATCTCCGATAAAAAAATTATGAATAAATATTTTATCGGATATGAACGTAATCAAATTACAAATTTCATTATTATCTTACAAAAGGATTGTTTGTGCTGCTTCGAACTCATTCCAATAGCAACCAACAGTTTCCTAATTAGGAGTGTGGTACTAACAAAGCTCTACGATAATATTTTGCTAAATACGTTGAGGCTAAGACAATTTAAATTTCAGAATGGATACCGCTAAATTATATTTTTATTTATAAAACTACAAAACTGTATGCATTACAATAGCTTGTATTTGCTCCCGAACATTACTTTTAACTTTCATTTCATAATACTGCATATTTCTGATAATTAGTTTACGAAAGTTGGGCAGTTATTAGTGAAAGTCACTGTAAATAATTCCAGGAAACACACTGCACGCATTTTCTACAATTTAAACAAAATATTATATGTGCAGTTTGTACTATATTATAAAAAGAATTTACGACAACAAATAGTCTGGTTTGTGAAATGCATAAGTAATTTTGGAAAAGACAACTTTTTCATCATTAATTACGAAGTGAAATACAATTGAGCAACTAAATAACCAACGTTGCTGATGTTTGAGCAACGTGCCATATGTAACGGGATATAGCTAAAGGGGTAGCTACATTTTATATTCCATTAAAAATAGGTGTATTTACGTATCATAATTCATATTACGATTGTTATTTACTCTTTCGTGTAGAAGCAGTAGACATTAATACATCATCATCATAAACATAAAGAATTATAGAATTTAGTTGTTATCGTCCATATCTCCCATATTTCTTTTAATTTAGATTGATCTGATTTTCCTACTTCCATTTTCCTGGGAAAAATAATTGCCATTAATTTATGATTACCATTATGATTTGTTTGCAAGCTATTTTTTCCATTATTACCACCGCACTAATTTTTAAACGTAAACATGGTTTACGATTGTGTACTACCAAATATGAATTAATTCGACATAATACTAAGTGTATATTATATCAAAATATAAACTAGAAAATAATTTTCGAATTACAATTTCTCTTCCAAATCTTCGTATCTTTGCTCGTAACACCATACTACTGGATACTAGTTGACTTTTTCTGTACGATTTCGAATCGCTTAAGCTCGCATTATATTGAAAACCGTTGAGAAAATACGTTCTCAATTTTTCTCTGTACTTTATCTATTTCGAGTGCGCGTTTTAGAAGAGGTTTTCCGAATGAACTATTGGTATAAATTTGATCATCTCCTTCTGTATACATTTCATTTGAATCTACAATCTACACACGTAGTAGACATGAGCAATATAGCATTCGGTCTGTACTTGTAAGTAAAATCTCTGTATGCAGTTCTAATGTATGTATCTACAGTTTCCTTGAAAGAGAGCGCAATTTTATTTTCAAAATAATAGTAGAACTATATTATTTCATCTCTCACGAATTTTAATTTCGCATTTCTCAATCTTTCCCTCATACTGTGTTGCATTTTAGCTAGATACGTGTTTTTACATATAAGACAATTGGACCATATTCAATTATTTTATTCGTAGTTATTTCCTTAATTTGTTAACTCCAAATCCCACTCTCATAAGAATGGTATTAAAACTTCTATAGTTATGCGTTACAGGCAAAAATACTTAATTTATAATTTTCCGTTGTTTTAGAATATGATATACAAAAAAATAACTTGGCTTCTTTTACTGTTGACCATTACGAATAACCAAAGCTTTGGATTATCTGCAAAATTAACTTCTAAGGTAAGAAAGAGATGTTGCGATATGAATTGGTTAGTAAATAATATATGTACATACATTGACTGTAACAACTTTCAGAATACAAGATACACAAGGGCAGTGAAAAAGCCAGGCTTCTTCAGAACGTTGTTCTCGGTCGCTTACGAGGTATGGCTACAAACGCTGTGCCACTGAGCTAAATAGCAATAAATAATAAACAACTGATTGGTTATAGCAATGGGCAGATGGAAAAAATACTACTGATTACGTCAGAAAAATGCTGAATGATAATATTATTGACGATAGTGTAAGTATTTTAAGGACCGTATATTTGACATACAGCAAATGTACAATAGAACAATAATCTTATCTATGAGGCGCAGTTTAAAATTAAGGGTCCACCTGTTATAACATGAAAACGATTAAAAAATGAAAGATTTGATGATTTCAGGAATTTATTTCTCTACATGTCGTCAAACACATTTTTAGTATCGTGAAACAAACTTCTTCTACATTAGATTCCTCTATCTGAGATTTTAACCAGTTTTGCACTAGGATTTTTAATTTCTCACGTGTTTCAAAACCTTTATCCGCGACGTGGTAGTAACTGGGCGCCAAATCAAGACTGTAAGAGGAGATAATAAAAAAATCTTCCATCCGAATTTCTAAATTATTTCCGAGTGGGAACATGCATTGTCATGAAGAATGCCTGATCTCAGCATTCCCCTTCATCAGGCACGGCACAACGTTGTATAGAAAGTTTTTAACAATAGACCTGTAAGAGAGACGCCGTTCTGCGATCTTTGTGAGCATCTGTGAGTATTTTCGGTATACATCGCTTAGAGTTTCAGTGACGATTCTCAACAACGTATCGTAAGGCGTAATACCAATTAGTTCCTACACGTAATTGGCCCTTAATTTTTGACAGGCGCCCTATATTTTAAACGTATTTCGACCTAGTTAACTGTTCCTTCGTGTAATCTATACAGAAACAACTTCACTCGATTGTAGAAAGTGACGTTGAAATGAAATCACAGAATTAAGTTACTTGTGAACCCAGAAAAAAATTGAAAATGTAAATACAAAAACATTTCCAAACAACGCATTAGGCACTTCATCTGATCTGTAGTAAATTCACATTTCAACAGGACGCTAACGCTGCACGCTTTTGCAAAATGTTTCAGATTTTCGAACTCAACTGAAGGAAGAAGTTAAAAAGGGATTTAGAAAAAAATAATTTTATTATAATACAGTTTTTTTTTTAGGAAATAAGACTGTATTATTACAGTCTTAATTCTTTAAACTAAAAATATGTTTTTATATAAATGTAGTCTTAGAAATGTCTGACAGAGTGACTATGATACACTAAGCGGATCATGCTTGTTACAAGAAATAAAACATAACCTTAAATGCCAAAGTTGCAAAATTTTCTTCTGATAAAATGAAAACAAAGCGGAAAAATAAAATCATTCAACAATAGTTACTTGCGCACTTATATGTAATATGTACTTATGTATGTTTTCACGCACTGGCAGTACAAGTTTTCACTACTACGGAATGTAGTTGTTTGGTTATATTATAATTACAATACACAAGTTGTATCAGATTATGGATCCAGGAGTGCAGTAAGTGAATAATTTGCGCAAGAAACTATTTATTCCACTATTATAAATTAACTTGCGTAAGAGTGATTAGTGATAACATAACCCGTAAAATATCGGCAATTAAAATTTCTCAAGTTGACTCTTCAGAGTTAGCTATATTTTTGGCAAAAAAACCCTAGAACGAAAGAAAAATTAGATTGTCAGCAAAGGAAAAGGAAATCTGTAACACTAAAGATGCTAAAGTACGTTCACTTATTGTTCAGTACACATCAGACAGACATATAGAATATGCGAAAAATGTTAAAACTTCCAGTCAAATGAGGAAAGCATTCAAGAATATATTTGAGAAAAAGAGCACACTGTCAAAATTGTATATAAATCGTCTGCAATTAACTTTGAAATTTGATAGCCTAATAATGGTTCTAGAAGCAACAAGTACAAAGTCGGGCGAAGATGACAAGGTATATCATTTGTTCCTAGTATGACAGCGAAATATGAAACAGTAATAATTGTATTAGAGACTTCACTGGCAACACTTGCTTTAGATTTTTTAAGAATGTGGTAACAAAAATAATTTCATAGTAAAGTCTCCAAAGCCTCAAAAGCTACAAAGATAAAGAAAATACAAGAAAACGTAAAGAAAATAAAACGAATAGTCCTAAGGTAAATGTTGTACATCTTTTATAACTGCCAACTTTTCAGGAAGAAGAAACTAATTCTATATTAAATTTTATTCTGGATTCACCAACACTTAGTAAGTGAAACTCTAGAGAAGTATATGCATAATGTAATTGATATTTATCCTATAAAAATAAAAACAGCGAACGGTGAAATAATGTCTCCAATCGAATTTGAAGTTAAGTATTAAAATTGAAGCATTAATAATATATCTGTCATAATTTGTTGTCTGTTCAAGAAATTGGTTCTAGAGTCACATTTGCGAATGAAGGTGCTAAGATTATTACTAATAGGACTATACTATACTTTGGAAATTCAGAAGGGGACCGCGTTTTGTAGAACTTAAAAAAATGCAACTAAAATCAGTGACATGCTAGTAATAAATCAAGTAAATCAAATTAAGCTATGATATTTACATTAGGACATACTAACAGAAGAGGTTTGCAATTAATGAATCTGCCATATATTGTAGAATATATGTCATAATTAAATATACGTCATAAAAGGGCAATATTTAAGATGGTCAACAAAGAACCGGTTAAATCATAGAAAAAATAATGTTGATTGGCCAAGAATGCTAATAAAGAACTACCTATATCAATATGAAACTATGAAGTTAGCAGGATGGGCAAGCTGAAGGTGCATGAGGAATAATAGATTATACATAGTGAATTCCGAAATGTTAGGGTATATTAAACATTACTGTCTATCGAGACATGTCAAAATCTGAGGTTATCCAACGTTTTCATGGAAATTAATGATTTCGTAGATCATGCTGTTACAACTGAAAAACTTTCAGAAGTATATATAAAAGTTTTCACAGCACTAGGATATATAGGAGAAATTGAGTGGAAACTATATGATACTATCAAACTCATTGACCAGCAAACAAGAAAAGTTGCTGTAGCAATGACGGACAGTCTTAAGACTAATTTGGATGAAATGAAATAACTGGGGCCAATTGCAAAGGAAAATAATGACAAACTATATGTTTGTTTGAAATCACTGCGCCTTAATAAAACCTTAAGAAGTTATGATTATCAAATGCCACCAATAGAACAAATTTCGTCACAATTAGCCGGAGCAAAAATACACAACAGTAAAAGCAAAGAAAATGTCTGATCATTAACCAAAACAAAGAACAATTAGATAATCAAAATTCAGAGAATCTACTGGAACGGCTGAAGCGAACAAATATGAAACCAAACCGTGATAAAATTAGATTATGTCAATAGAAAGTAAAATTTTATGTCACATGAGGAAGGATCATTGCAAACCCGATATGTCAAAAGCAGCAACGATTCAGTACATGGACAAACCACAATATGTTAGGTTATGTAGGCTGGCCACAAGTCATTAATTTTAATTGTTCACAGACTAATTGCGCCAAAGCGAGTGCAAACTACGATTTTGAACTTACAAGGTGCGATATTCAACTAATATACAGAAAGTGTACTGAAATATACTTTGCAGACTCTCTATCTAAAATATAATATAATGACGAAGCAAAACTAGAGATATACGCGTTCAAAGGAGCAGAAATACGTACACGAAGCAAATCCTTTACAAAAAGCTAGAATGACAGATGCTTTTCTCTCATGCACTTGCAACTCATTGAGGGTGAGGAATGCGACCAAATGTGAGATAAACTGATAAAAACGTGATGGAATCCATGGGAGCAAGTGATGATATTTAGGAAATGCTACTTCAATGGCCAAATACACCAAATAAGGTGTTAGTGACGCTATTAAGTCGTAAAGCTCAAAGAGATGATGCAACCCAACATTATAAAGCATTATTGGGACAAACGAGTACAATATGGAAGACGAAATATGTTTCAAAATAAAACCTGCAGATTTAAGTTGAACATCAAGAAAAATGCCAGCTGCTTTTGTAACAGTGGTGTATCATCGGATCGGACAAGAACAACATAAGAACTGGTTAAATAATGTCTCGGATATACAAGTCATTAGAAAGCATTCCTCTCACATATGTAAATTAAGCGCCTTTGGCGATTTTGGTGATAAAGATCCTGTGTTTTCGCTGTATATATTCAGTAACAAACTGACCAAGTCCACGATACGAACTCGTTCATAACTGGCTCACAGACGACACGATTCCAATCATTCAGTCGCAAGTGATAAACAATGGAAATCTTCTATTGTGCAATGAAGGAAAACTCAAGCCTAATTTTCGAATAAATGGTTTCCTCTTACCGTCTTTTATAACATTATTATACCATAACATTTCTACGGACAGCATTCCTTCGAACATTCTTTGTACGGGCGACCACGTGGCTTCTCGTACCTATATACAGCAGAATATTGCACATATGTACCTCATAGACATACGATTCCAGCTAATAATACGCAAATAAAATAGGCCTGTGTTCCAAAATAATTTCTATATGTATTATTTTAGTACCTTTTTGCGAATAGCTCCCACAATAATCTTAGACATTTGATAATATGTTGGCACACTAGTATCATATCACTAATAAATCAAAAATTTTATTTTTCTATTAGTGTACAATATGCACTACACACTTACGATAAACTTACTGTCAGTACAAAATATATTTTATATGAATTCCGTAGAACGCAAAACAAAAAAGTTGTTACATCCAGCGTTTTACATATATATAATGTGTCTTAGAAGATATTTTTTAGAGAACACCTTTACCAGCAGCATCTACTTCACCGACTACTGACTCAAATGCATCTACCACTAGAGCGCCTTTTGTTCTTACAAGGAGCGAATTAAACAGTATAATTAACAGGAATGTAAAAGGCATAATTAGACTTTACAACCTTGAATTAGATGATGCACTAAAGGTATGTATTATCAGTACTACAGAGGATTTAAGATTGTATTAATAAATGTATTACAGACTTCCTACAGAAATAACGCAGAATTTAGGAAAAATGTATCCGCGGAGGTATCCAAATATTTGTAATTATGGAATGGCATTATATACACCAAAAAATGTATCTGCTTCACATGTGTTTACTGCTACCTCAAGAAATATAATTTCTGTTCATAACTTACATACTCTCTATTAGCAACTAAAAGATAATATAGTAAGCCTTTATCTATGTTATTATTACTCTTCATATTTAGCAGTTAACAAGAAGTAGCACTGTAAATAAAGAAGAACAGAAGTGATCAATTCAAGAGCGATTTTAAGTAACTCAAATGAAATTCCCAATCCTTTTACGTGCAAAAATTACTTTTAGTAGTATTGCTGTGCGGCTTTTAAGCTAAATTTTCACCGCTATACACGTTAAACTCTAAAGAACAGGACACAATAGAAGAAGTGTAATAAAAAAATAATATGATTCAACAGCCTCTTATGCTCTTAAACAATACATATATTGTAATTTAGCTCTTAATTGTCTTCTTATGTTAAAAAGCCCCCATATTAAAGTTAAAAACCTATTTTAAATAAATTTGTATAATACATATGGGAAATTAATTGACGTTTCATTTAAAAAGGAACATGGTGAATATTATGTTATTGTAAGGTAAAAGTATGGAACTTGTCTTAAGCCAAAAGAATAAAAAATTTCACGGTAACATTTAAATCCCCTGAAAGTAGCTAACGTAATTCTCGTGTGAATGTACCTGTTGCGTTTAAATTTTTGATCATACAAGTCTTCGCAATTAGAACTTAACATTAATCCTCTTTTGAAAGTGCGAAGTTGGCCCATGTATTTTCTATTTTTAAAAATGTTGACAAGCCCAAGTTTTATACCCATTTTGTGCTCGTTTTATTTTGTGCGCGTCGTGTGGTTCTACTAATTCTTCAAACTTTAATGCCGTTACATCTTGAAAGAAGAACATGGCGTCTTGTTGAGCAGATACAATTATATTTTTCAGGGCATCATGCAACTCACTTTCTTGCGGTGTCAAAGGAATTGTTGCGATGTTAGTAACTTGAAACGTTGCAAGTAACATGTTCAACACATTTGCTATATTTACGACCGCCATTGTGCCAAACTATACGTACTGACCTACACTACACGAAAAACCACTTCCAATGTTCTCATTTGGAATACTCGCCTTATATACCCATTTCCTCAATGCAGACGTGACCACTTAAACGTTCGTGGTTAATTACTATGCATTCGGAGATTTATTTTTATCTATATAATAATATGATCAATCACCAGATCCCTTATCGCGTTACATTTATAATGTAAATTACCAATTATATTTGAAGTGACTGAATAATTAATAAAACTCACGTATGCGTAGATAAGTGCATATCAAATTCATGACAATAGACACGTACATATATTTATTTTGAGTTATTATTACTATTATTCGTTTTCTAAATTTATTATATATCACCGTTTTCTATGTAAAAGCGATTTTTTTTATGAATAATGAATAAACTTATTATTAAAAAAATGCGGCGGTATAGGGTACCTCCTCCCCCGTTATTAGGTTTTTGTGAAGATATCTACCTTGAGTCCATGTATTATGCTGGAAATTATTTTAAGGATAAAAACTTATTTCTGTTCTGTACATTTGATTTATATCAATAGACAAGTTTATTAATTTCCAAGCTTTATTATTATTTTTCTATTTTTACAATTATTAATTTTCTAAACTTGTTATACATCATCGTATTCTATGTAAAATCGGCCTTCTTTTGATGAATAAGAAAAAGAAAAAATGTAAAAAAGATGGGGGCTACGGGGTACCCCGTCCACTGTTATTAACTTTTTGCGAATACGGATGACGCCACCCTTAGGACCATGCAATGTGCTCCAAACTTTGGAGGGGGCTGTAGACCAAAATCGTGCAGATACACCGATAAAAAAAAATACGTGTCTCTTATTTTAAGGTACTCTTTCGATATGTTAAGTTTCATCGAAATTAGTTCGTAAAGTATTCTTTTAGTTTTTAGTAACTTTAGGACTAAATCAAATATGCAATAAGATGCGACTAAATTCCTCATTGTTTCGCTCAAATTTTTCGCGACAAAACGTTGAGGATGAATACCTAGCCTCCTGCCTATACACTTTTCCCCGTTTTCCGTATCCACCGTTCCCTCCCATTTACTAGCTGCACTCACAAGCTACCAGCTTTCAAGCTCGCACAGACCAATGCAATATGATGAAACCGAGTAAGGCCGCTGAAACAGTATAAGACGTAGTTGGATAGTGGAGTATGATAATACTAAAACAGGGGTAACATCATATTTTGCTCCCTGCTTACATATTATGCCCTTGCCGCTTCAGTTTTCTTTTTTACTACTTTTTGAGCAAGACTAAGATCTAGTAAAATCCTAGCAAAAGTGGGGAAAAGCGTATTGAATCACTTGAAGTTTATCCATAACAGTTATAGAACCAATTGCATTGAGTAATTGGGAAGATGCAAGTCAGTTCTGGTCGTTGATAATATGCAAAGTGATAAGTAAAATTACTTATACAAAACTTATTTATTTTAAAATTTATTTTAAATGTATTTCGTAATAAATATTTTGTTTTAGACAACAACTTGTTTTGAAAAAGAGAGAGAACCACTAGTACCGCCTGCTATACCACCCACCAATCTACTAACAGCACTAAGGGTTGATATGGGTATCTGAAAATAAGAAATAGTAATGAAATACTGGGTGCAAACAAAACTTAAAAACACGTACATTGAAAATATCATTAACTAAATCAGAATTAAAAGATTTTCTGTAACCAAACACTGCTGAACCTCCACCACCATAACCTCCGCCGTAATAATGGTTAGTACTGTAGGTACCTGCATCTGCCGTTCCACCAACTGCACTAGTATAGGATTTGTGATAGACTGTTTTTCTGTAAAAAGAAGCAAATTTTGTATACATCATATAAAGACTAAGTTTATTAACATTTTTTTTTTCGATTTTTATATTTATCTGTTACTTTTTGATGCACGCATTTGAATAAACTTTGTTTATTATATCCACTGACCAGAAAACATCGTTTATTAAATTTCATACTTCCTGGATATCACGGCCGTTGTAATCTCAAAAGGATTTTTGCTGTCAACATAATTTTATATGAAGATTTTATAAAAAGACGTTATAATAATATTAATGCAATTAATTCTAAATAAAAGCAAATACTTTAAATTTTTGTTTTTAATTTATATTCATATCAAACAAGAAGAGAACCTAAAATTATTAAACGGATATACGAAAGGTATTCAAAACAAAACAGCAACAGTACAACATAGTGTGTTTAATTTGCCGGAAATATCACCTTTAATGACTGACACTTACCATAGTAAATTTCTTACCTTACTTCTCCACCTGCAATTGTCTCGGGTGGTGCATTTATTGTTTTCTCAATAACAGTAGGTGGGGCAGGAACTGTGATTTTCTTTTCCACTACCGTTGGTACTCTAATAGTTTTCTCAACATAACTTGGTACTTGTACTGTCTTCTCTACGTAGTTGGGAATCACCGTTCGTTCAATATAAGTTTTTTGAACTTGTGGGGCTTGTTCAATAGTTTCTTTAACAATTACGGGGCTTTCATGTTCTACTGTTTTCGTAATGTAGGTTGCACCTTTTGCAGCAGCTACCGATCCACCAATTGCACCTGACTCTGCTGCGATTCCACCGATAGCGGCGCCAGCTGCTGGACCAGCACCAGAATCTGCCACTGCATACAATCCTCCTGCTGATTTACCTACAGCGAAATATATTAAATATTACTTTAAGGACACACCGT
This sequence comes from Trypoxylus dichotomus, assembly GCA_023509865.1. Classification (NCBI taxonomy): domain Eukaryota; kingdom Metazoa; phylum Arthropoda; class Insecta; order Coleoptera; family Scarabaeidae; genus Trypoxylus; species Trypoxylus dichotomus. The sequence continues at coordinate 33,284,684 of CM042077.1, read as the reverse complement.
ATTCTTAGGTAACAAAAGATAAATAAAATTTGTGGTTTAACTTGTTTTTTAAACGCGTACGAATAACGTTTAAGTTTTCGTAATTTTCATGATTTGGTAATGTAGTAAATTTATAATAACTACTTTAAAAGATTCGCTTTTACTAGCTTATAAAATAATTATACCACAAAACTTATTAGAACCTAATATACTAGATCTAAGTATATGTACTTATAGGGAATTCTGATCTGGCTTCCAATTATTAAATCACAATTGGCTTATTTGTATCTTTCCATCACAATATGAAGGTATCATATAAGAAATACATGTTTATTAAAATTTACTAGTTAGAACTATTACAGTAAATTTATCCTAATCTCGGAAAATTTTACTTTTCTAATACACAAACACATCAACATACAAATTAAATCTAACACGAATTCGTCCTTAGATATACGACTACATTGTTCATGTATTTTTGTCTATCTACGTATCTAAAATAATCCCTTTTATTCCGAGAAACAAATGGTACATCACACACTAAACAAACTAGTTTAGTACCATCGTACTTTAGGTCCGGGAATTACCCAATTAATTTATTTACAGAGTCCGCAAACAGCAAACTGTTATTATTCTATTTTGCATGCGCAATTACTCTACAATGCAATGTCAAACACTGATCATTATCAACAATAAGAAGCAATATGTATCTAAAATCCCTATCGCTACATGCTGATCGTTAGGAATGGCATAACAGGTAGTGGCCACCGAAATTCAATAATATCCCGAAGAACATTGTTTTTAACAATAATTGATAACACATTACGCTGCATTCTATATAACATTATTGCAGCTGATCGCACTGTAATCACGCAAATAATTGGTGCGTTGCTTTCCTAAAAGTTCGAATGTGTTACCTTCTGATTTTTTTCCAATACATTCATAACATCTTGGCAAAGAATCTCATAGAATATCATTCCATTATGTGTAACTATAAAAAGGGACAACAAAGGATGCACTGTTTTTATTACCCTCAATTAGCGGCTTAAAATAAATTACGAAGTTTGCTCTGCTAAAATCGAGTTCAAAAAGTATAAATATTACGACAAAGATATTTCTTAAATGTGTGTACGAGCAATAAACTGGTACAGTATTCAAGCTATTTTTAAAATGAAAAGAATATAATATAATTGCAATATAATTAACTGAAACTGTATATCTACCAACAAGTTTATAGAAACAAATATACAATATTTGATATTTCAGGTTTTCGGGGCATTATATGGGATAGTGTTGTTTTGGGTTACCTCCGCGTGTTGGAAGTATACAATATGTATACGATGTATATCGTTATGATAGACCATCTGAGATAAAAGTTATAAATGACCAAGGAAAACAACATAAAGAAGTGCGAAAAACTCATTTATGAACAAGGTTAATACAAAAGTTTTTAACTTGCAATTCAACGAATATCTTGCGAAATATACTACAAAAAAAACACTTTGAACGACAACCATACTGGGTAAGTGATACATTAGCAACTATCAAGGGCAGCGTTGTCTTACTAGTAACCGTTCTACAAAAACTCACCGAACAGTCCGAACATGTACATATGCAATGTTCGCTAAATGTCCGATAAAGTTCAATATTGCCCATACGGTTATAAATATAAGACTAGGTGAATGTCATACGGGAGAGAACTATGGTCTGTCAAGATATTTTGAAAGATATTGAAATACTTCAGACAATAATCACCTAAAACATTACATATTTAAGTAAATTTAAATCCCGAAATGCTGGAGGATAACATGAAAATGAGTATCTCAGAAAACAAACATGATTAAAGTGGAAGGTTCATTTTGTTGACTTGAAAAAACAATGGTTCATCTTTTATCAATTTCAAGTTACAATACTTTTGGAGACGCTGAGATCATATTTTAGTAAACTATGAAATAACTTGGCAAGACTACATACTAAAGAACAAATGAAATACAGGTGTCTTTGATATAAAATAAAACAGTAGGTGTATTTATATAACACGTTAAACAAGATTGTTTTAAGTCAACTACGATACTAACGTCAAAATTTGTAAATATATGGCGTGTAGGAATGCAAAATGTGCATACATAATGGATCCAACCCAACTCACATACATGCACGCAAACTGCATGCATTGACACAGTTGTCGATGTTGTAAAAACTAAAAGATAACACTGTCTACCTTTCAAATGACATGCCAAGAGTTAAACAACATGCTTACGTACGAATTTCGGCTAGGAATAGTAAAGAATTTTTTATTTTAAATATCTTTATCATTCTCTTTTCACGCGTCTGCGGAGAAATGTTCCCAAAATATTCTGGATTTAAGTCCATTAAAATTAGATCTTTTCATTTTTCATATTTTTTTATTTTATTTCATGGACATTGTATATAATATACATACTCAACCCATACTTATGTACATACTCAATAACCAAGTACAAGTATATAAAAGTATACAGAATGCGCCATTAAAAAAATACAACTTCAGCAAGACACTTACAAAATTTCTATACACTCGAATGTAATTTTACAAGGTAGAGGTCGTAAATCCTCACATTTTTAGTCCTCTAAAGATATAGGAAATATTGAAGTTTACCCGACAATTGATGTATCCTATATGTACACACTGGTACACTGTACGATACAAGTTCGTTATTATTTTGTTTTCTTGTCCTATTATTAATTACATTATATCTCAATTTATTTTACCTTATGATAAATGTGATAAACATGAATACATGTGCTATTTCAAAATTCATTACAGTTGCTTAATCATCAAGGAATTCATATACAAATTGAGAAATATAAACCTTTCCAAAATTGATACTAATATGATTCAAAGGAGTTAAATTTTCTTATGCCCTGGGAAAAAATAAAAGATCTGTTTATCTTTTATTAAACCTATTAGAAGTTTGGGTTGCAAATGATTTCACTCTCTTCCTGGTACAAATATTCCTCAGTGTCTAAATATTTGTTTTACCAGATTAATTAGAAATGATATAAATAATCAAAGCAAAAGTAAGTATACAACTTCCTATGTAGTATAAAGTATATTATCGTGTCACCATTCCTCTATAGTTTTTAACAAAAAATAAGCGAACTTGTTTCTATCAAAATTACACCTGAGTTTTTAATTGTGCAACTCTCATTGACCTCAAATTTCTTCAGACTGGTACGGTACCTCAAACCAAATGTTGCACTAAATTCTATCAATTACTTCAAAGATCAGGAAGTAAAATTGATTTTACTATATATACTTACAAGGCTCCATTGGTAACACGAAAGAAAATTAAACTTTATCGCTGAAGGCTAACGGAAGTTGCGTTATTAATTTAATTAATTATGTACTTCAAATTAAAATAAATATTGTGTCTGCCCAGATGTTACGATATATCTATAGCCACTATTACTTCAAGTTATTAAAAGTAAATCGTTCCTACGATCTCGGCGGCGTAAATGGAAAGCTCACTTGTTTAGCGAACAGGAGTTATAGGTTCGAATCTCACCTGAACTGTGAAATTTTTAATTTTACAAACTAATTAAATTCAATTTTAACGTTAGTGATACAATTTATTAAAATCACTGTAAATTATTCGCTGTTTCACCAGTACTATCCTTCTTAAGTATGTTGTATATTTCTAGTAAAATTTTGCAAGCGTAATCCACATCATCCAAAAATATGAACTTGTATCAATATTCAAACAATCATTCAACAGGTATTTGCATATGATATATGCTATGATCAGCATTTGCATATATCTTGCAAAGCTAGTAAAATACACTACTATATCATACTGCACTTTAAAACAGTCTAGAAAATTAAATACAAGGCGGTCTATACTATATTCTTAAATACCTTTAGCCACAACTCCCCCTAAACCAGCGCCAGCACTTTGCCCAAATGGAGTTCCCGCCTCTGCATGTAAACCTCCCGCAGCTCCGCCACCAAGTAGCCCCCCTAAGCCAGCGGAGGCATGGTATCCAGCAAAATTTACTCCTATATTTCCACCATCAAATGTAATAGGGGGTTTCTGAAAGAAAATGTCGCTCTACATATGTGTACTATAGAAAATCGTTGGCATACACTAACAATAAGTTCGATCTGGTTACAATTGATAACTTGGTTATTATTGGAACTACAGATGCAATTAAATCAGAAAGCTGGTCTAATATGAGAATGATTTACTTCTGAACTATTTACAAAAATAAAATTTTTAGAACGATTTCTATATTTTTACAAATTTTGAAAGAAAATATAATTGTGAATAAACTCTTAATATACCATCACTAGCAACTCGTAAATATTAGTTTTCGGAGGTAGAAAGTATACACAAAGTGAAAGTATTTACCTATATCACCTATGAGAACGTCATTGGCGGTAAAAGCAAAATACATAAATACAAATCAACAAACCCATAATTAAAAATAAAAAAACCATTCTGTTCTAGCAAATCAAAAAACGGAATAAAATCTGGATAATTGAATAAAAATTACTTTTATACGTAATGCTAATGATGCTCGTCGTCTGTCCTTTTAGGGGATAATATGTTCTCCAACTTTTTTGTGAAAATTATTGATGTGGATTCGAATTTGTGTTTAGCACCAATGTTTATATTTTTTTCTTTTTAATCCTATGTCCTTTATACCTTGCGGTGTCGGACCATTTATTTCTTATTTTTATCTTCCACAGGTTCCTGTTCTGAGCCAGTTGTTTGGCTTCAATCCATCCCATACTTCTCTTTTCCAATGTTCTATACACCTGCTCCTTCCAGGTGTTTCGGGGTCTACCTATTCTGTTTTTGCCCTCTGTTTTGGCTTCAAATATCCTCTTTGTGATTCGATCTTCTTCCATTCTGTGTAGATGTCCAAGCCATCCCAGTTGTCTCTCTTCTATGACCACTTCTACTGGCTTGATACCCAGACTATTAGTGATTGTCGTGTTTCTGATTCTGTCTCTTCTAGTTTCTCCTTCTATTCTTCTTAGGAATCTCATTTCCATGGCCGTAACTCTGCTTTTGATTCTATTCGTGGTTATCCATGACTCACTACCATATGTTAATGTTGGTCTGACCACTCTTTTATACACCTCAGTCTTTATTTTTTTTTGTATTTCTTTTTTATCCAAAAACGAATTTCTCAGTATGTTATATATTTTTGCGGATTTCCCTATCCTCTCATTTACCTCTTTCTCTGTTCTCCCGTTGTCTTCAACGATTGTTCCTAAGTAGTTGTAACTTTTAACTTGTTCCAATGCTTTTTCCCCGATTTTGATGCTATGTTTTCTTTCTTCTGCTGCTATTATCATTGTGTTTGTCTCTCTCCATGTTTATCTTTGTTAGTTCTCCTTGGTATATCTTCAAGTTTTGCTGTAATGTCTCTTCCGAGTGTGCTATCAGTAGTTCCTGTACGTTAATTGCATTCATTTTCCAGTTTCCTACTTTCATATTTTTTTCCTTTCTGTTTAGCTTTTTTAACAGCGTCGTCTATTAATATAGAGAATAACAATGGGCTCAATACACATTCCAGTTTTAATCCAATTTGCGATTCGAATTCAGCTGATTCTGCATTGGAAGTTCTCACCTAATTCTTATTGCTTTTATGTAATGCCTTAATCATCTCTATCATTCCTTTCTCCAAACCTCTCCTTTCCAAGCTCTGCCATACATGTTCTCTTCTTACCCTATCAAAAGCTTTTTTAAGATCTATAAAACATATATGTATTTCCTTTCCTTTCCCTATTAGTTTTTCTCCTAATTGTCTGATTACAAATATTAAGTCCTGGGTGCTTCTTCCTTTTCTAAATCCATGTTGAGTATCTTCTAGTGTTGTTTCCAGTATCTCTCGGAGTCTTTTTTCTAGTATTCTTATCAATACTTTTCCTGGGATGCCAGTTAATGTTATTCCTCTATAGTTTGAGCATTCCTTAGAGTCTCCCTTTTTGTATATGGGCATAATTATTCCCATATTCCATTCCTTAGATATTTCCTTTTTTATTATAATGCTGTTTAAGAGGTCAAGTAGTTCTTCGTTACCTTTGTCTCCCATATATTTTATCATTTCAGCTGTGATTCCATCCTCCCCGGCCGCCTTTCCTAGTTTTAGTTTGCTAACTGCTTCTCTGACTTCTTCGTCGCTTATTGGTGTGATACGTTCATCGTCGTTTTTTGTTTTATGCTCTTTTTCTCTTATGTAACCGTCTTGTTTTATTTTTGTGAGTTCTTCAAAGTACTGTTTCCATCTTTTCATTATCTCTTTTTCCTCAGTTAGTATATTTCCTTTGTCATCCTTTATATTTTTCAATATCGGCGCCTTCTTCTGTCTCAATTGTTTTATTGTAGAATAATTTTTGATTATCTCTCAGTTTTATTCCGAACTCTCTACAAGAATTTTCTTTGGCCTTCTTGATACTCTCTTTAGCTTCTTTTCTTGCCATTTTGTACATATTGTAATCCTCCTCTTTCCTGGTATGCATATATCTGATCCATTTATTTTTCTTATCTTTCACTTTGAGTTGTATTTCTGCTAGGCACTTCTCTTGTGTATTTGTGAATGTCTTTATGTCTGAATTTTGTATTTGTTATAATCATGTCGTTTTCGATGCACATATCTATTATTCTTCTCTCGCTGTCATTTATGGTCTCTTCACCTTCCCTTCCCATACGTCTCTCCACTCCATCATTGTCTCTTCCGACTCGTCCATTCATGTCTCCCATTACTATAAGATTTCTTTCAGCAATGTCTATTTCATTCTGAAGAGTTTCGAAGAATTCCTCTTTATCTTGTTTATTCGCGTTGTCATTTGGGGCATATGCCACAATTATGCTCCATATTTCGTTTCCTTCCAGCTTTGTATCAATTCTTAATATTCTTGAGTTAATGTATTTTTCTTTTTGTATATTGTTTACTACCTCAGGTTTGATGATTATTCCTACTCCCTCCGCTCCTCTGTCCCTTCCATCCACTCCCGACCAGCAGAGCCAGTATCCACCTTTCATTTCCTCTAGTCCTTGTCCCTTCTTTTTTACTTCTCTTCGGTTACTCCCATATAGTCTAAGTTTTGTGTAATCATTTCATCAATTAATTCGTCTTCCTTTCCAATTATGCTTCGTATATTCCATATGCCGATTTTTATCACTTCTTTTTTGTATCTATTACTTGCTTTTAACTCACGTCTGTTCTCAAATCTGCTACTGCTATTTAGCTTCGCATCATTTCTTATATCAGTCTTAGCCTTAATCCTTGCCACGGTCGTCTTTGTTGTTCCTTTCTCCTCTCTTCTCCTCAGTTTTTTGCACTTCGCTTGGAGTGGATTTTCTCCCATTCTACAAGTTTCTCTTCTTCTCTGTCCCATCCATACTCCTTTCCCTGGATTATTATTTTTTGATGCCTCATTTTCACTGTTTTCCCCTCCTTTCTCTCCTTCTCTCATATCTGTTTCAATTTCTTTTGGGCATCTCGTTCTAATTGAGTCATCTCATTGTTTATAAATATATTTTCTCTCAATTGTCTCAATTTATTTTTCTTCTGCATTACATTATCCTTTTCTTCATAGGTACTTAGCTCTACCTTGTACATTTTTTCTCCTATTTTATCCGCGTCCTTTACAGCTACCTCCACACCCAACTTATAATGTTTATAGTTTAAAATATCCTTTACGTAATTGCTGATGAAGATGAAAGCACATTAAAAAAGCGTTAAGAAAAATAAGGCAATGACACATTTATTGCCTTATTATTCATTGTTTTTTTTTTCAAAAATTTGCATATCTTTGGAAAATATTGGGATTTTCTCCATCGATAATGTGGTCTCTAAGTTAATTATAATGTTAATATTTGGTTAAGCTATATTAGCTAGATCGGTAGACGATATATGTTAGCTTACAATTAAGTAATGATCGGCCTTTACTGACTTTCCACAATATATGATAATTTAGAACGGACGCTCCATTTTGAAAAGCCCCCAGACTCATCACGTTATTATCAGTTGACATGCAAATACGAATATCTATTCGTTGTACATAGAGCTGTTAAACTTTAGTTTAAGAACTGGAAGGAACATGAACTTTAATAAACATAGAACTATATGACGATCTCAATTATTTTTTTTTCAATTTTGCTTAAGATTCACATTTCGTTTTCCTAATAGCGGTGGTTGGAGAGGTCGAGCGTTGAGCCTCTGACGAGAAACCGTCACTGCTTACCGTCAACCTAATATTAAAATAAATGCACAAAAGTTATTATAAGTAAAGTTCAAACAATAGTTAAAATGACAAGCACTACAGGTATTAATTATTTGAAATAATACAAAATACGTTTATAGCAGTAACTAAACTAATATGACGTAATCAACATCCAAAAACTCTGTGCTTTGTTCAGCATACCTCTAGGATATGTTGCAGTCTGCGATTAACAATTTAATATTTGCGATAATGTTACATAAGATGTTCAATTTGGAAAGGCCAACAATGTGTATTATTATGTACATATTTCTATCCTTTTCTAATAATGTGTATATTATATACATACGTACATATGTACATATTTTGTACAGTTATTAACTTACATAGAAATAAAGAAGTGACATAAAAATTGCATTTATATATTTACGTACGAGACATTAAGCAGCCTTATACAAATGTCTTACGTCAGCTAAAGTATTTTTTAAAAATTCCTTGTGACGGAATAAACGTTAACAAATTTAAAACATACAGTTCTTTCTATCCACTATTGAGAAATGATCTAAACTAAAATCATATTATGTCATCGTCATTTGTAAATCTTAGGCACTCTTACAGAAATTTTGCATTCCTTACTTACCACCCCTCCGAATGCTACGAAACCACCACCAGGTGCTGCAAACGCGCTGCCAACGAATATGGTAACCAAATATATTAGCATATTGCCTCGGCAAATCTAGAATTTTAATAATAGTGTTACTAAATGTGTGTGTACTGCCTATGTAATTGGGGGCAATAATTGGATTAAAAATTCTGCTTTTATTGCTGCATATTCTACTACTGAAAATGTAAAATGGTTTCCTTTAAATTAAGTTCTATTCGAAAATAAATAGCTTAACAGAAAACTTGCAAAAGAAGATGACTACTGTCTAATAAAGCAGCCGCAGGTAAAAACCTTTGATTAAAAATTAAGCTAATCCAGAATTGAATAACAACCGCGGTTTACAGTAACACATAAAAACAATATTTTTATCCAAGAAACAAAACAGCGCGACTATACTCGTGGTTCGAAGCATTTGATAAATTGCTAAACACTAATGGACAGAAATTCGAGTTGGTATTAAATTTTTCCACGGACCAGAGAGATTTACAAATTTCGACATGTTTCAACACGTTCACTATTTTATTAATGCTTTTTATGAACATTAAAGTAAGACACATTTTGTAAAATATCTATTTGAAATAAAAAACATACGTTTGTTTCAAATTGATGATTTTCATCAAACTTGCAGTAATTTCGGTCATAGTTGTTTGTTATTCACATTTTAAACTGCAGTAAAATAATTTATAGATTTCAGGTATAGCAGCTATTCTATGACTCGCAGCTCATGGTCCCGATGTGAAAAGAGCAGCCAAAGTTAGCTGCCAGTTTCTCCGATGATACCCGAACGCCCATAAGCGGACGTAGAAGGCAGAATAAATAATTATAAAAAATTATTATCTACGAAACTTCAATGCTTGTTACCACACACTCATACCAGCGAAATACAATTCAGTTTCGAAGGGTCCTTGGGGTGTGTTACCTACAACCCCTAGACAAAAAATTCATACTGGCGGAAGTTTAGGTGCTATCATACACAGATTCGGTATCTAAGATACCTATACACATATGAAACTACGATCGAAATATAATCGACTTCCAGAGTGTCCACGGGGTGTGTTACCTACAACCCCTTCACATAAAAATTCATATTTGCGGAGGTTCAGGAGCTATCATATACAGATTCAGTATGTAGAATACACCGCGTGGATCCTTTGCAAGTCGATTATATTTATACGGTAGTTTCGTATGTGTATAGGTATTCTACATACCGAGTCTGCATATGATAGCTCCTGAACTTCCGCGAATATTAATTTTTATGTGAGGGGGTTGTAGGTAATGCACCCTGTGGATCCCCTGCAAGTCGACTATATTACTACGGTAGTTTCGTACGTGTATATGTATTCTACATACAGAAGCAGTATATGATAGCTCCTGAACTTCCGCGAATATTAATTTTTATGTGAGGGGGTTGTAGGTAATACACCCCGTGGACCCGTTGCAAGTAGATTACATTTATACGGTAGTTTCGTATGTGTATGGGTATTCTACATACCGAAACTGTATATGATAGCTCCTGCACTTAAGCGAATATGAATTTTTATGTGAGGGTGTTGTGGGTAATACACCCCGTAGAGCCTTTGCAAGTCGATTATATTTCTACGGTAGTTTCGTATGTATATAGCTATTCTACATATCGAATCTGTATATGATAGCTCCTGAACTACCGCGAATGTGAATTTTTATGGGACGGGATTGTAGGTAACACGCCCCGTGGACGCCTTGCAAGTCAGTTATTTTTCGATGGTGGTTTCGTATGTGTAGAGGTATCCTACATACGAATCTGTGTATGATAACCCCCAAACTTCTGCCAGTATGAATTTGTTGTCAAGGGGTTGTAGGTAACGCACCCCTTCGAAACTCAATGGTGTTTCGTTGGTATGAGTGTGTGGTAACAAGCTTTGTATGTGCCGAATCTTTATGTGGTAGCTACTGAACTTTCGTTGATAATAATCTTTTATAATTTAATTATTTATTCTGCCTTCTACGTCCGCCTATGGACGCTTGGGTATCATCGGAGAAACTGGCTGTTAACTTTGGCTGCTCTTTTCTTACCGGTGCTCATGATGACCAACACGGTTCAAGAATAGATAAACATACATAAACACGAAAAGTAGATGGTTCTTTCTACGTTTGCCATATTATGCTTGTACTGCATCCAAATTATAATGAAACTATAACTTGGAGTTTTGACCATTATGTAAGAAACGCAGTGGTAGATAGATTTGGCTAGTACAATTAACAAAACGCATAGCACATATGTAAGTAATATGTTTTCAAAAAACGGAATGATCGTTCACCAGAATTATTCGCATATGAATGAATAAATGACACACGCTTGGTTCCGTTACACATTATTATAATTGTCAGCAAATGTGTTCTAAATACGCAAAATTATGCTCAGATATATATTGTTTTAACTATTGGTGTACAAGTAATAGAAAAGATGCAGTGAGAATATATTCTTAAATAAAAAAACAAATGCCGTTAAAAACAATAATTAGATGAAATACTTTATTATAAAAAATGAAAGCATTCTTTTAAAGTTAAGGATAAGGCCGATATTAAACCAAGTTTATTATATTTAATTATCATACTGCTTCACATTACAAACATAAACATCAAAGACTACACTCTTATAAACGAAAACCAAATACATTTTACAGCAACTTTTAATAATTTGCAATTAAAAAAAACTATAAACAGAAATCATTTTTTGGTACATCGAGATTCTTTGTTATTAATGGAAGGGAAATATTTGGTTTAATATCTATCCCTACTACTAAATATATTAAAGATATACGGGGTGGCCAGAAATAGTTATTTGGTACGTTATCTCAGACTCTAATATCCACAACTATACAACTTGGTAATAACGAAGTTTTTATTGCATTGACGTAGATTATAATTATTTTGCGGACGTATGTATCTTTGTATGTTTTCATCTATATAACACTTGAATTTTTTATCGTTTATGTAATAGCGTATGTATGTACATAAACAGATTGACCTTTCCTCCTAATACTGTTTAATTGGATAGGTGGTAACTTTCTCGAGATTCACGCACATGTATTTGCTCTGACATATTTGTTGGCGTAAACTAGCAATACCTATTTCGAACGGACGGTACCTCTTACATAGTGTAGCGGTTAATTTGCTCGTAGATATTTATCATGCGCATTCGTAAGAAATATGGGTATTTATACATTTGTCAAAATTGCGATTTGTTAAATCTTCGGAAATCTGTATAAATTTATGACATACTTCTGCTCATAAAGACTTTTAAATTATGGTATTTTTAATTACATTATATTAAATTCACTGATTTATTTATACATAACTGTTGAATGTTGCTTCTGATAAATGTATAGAAAAATACTAAATCAATAAAAAATAATAAATAAGCGATTGTAATATGTTTGTAATTGTGAGATATGGAAATCAACCGTTACCGATACAATTCAAACCATCATATCTTATGGCCCCAATTGTGTGAATATTAATATTAATAATAATACTGACAATTCTAATCAATTCCTTTGATTGTGAACATGCTTCAATCCCAGATGGATAAACAGTCTATCAAAAACTTGTATTAATAACATTTTTTATAATGTGTAGTACATACATCAACGACTATTTGTAATAAATATACTGAATGATTTCATTATTTCTGAAAATAGAAAGATTCCTCAACGCAATTTTTGCAATTTTTTTAATACTTAGATAAACGATGTGCACGCTTTCGCGTAAATCAACACTATGACACTTTTCTCACGTTACTTTGATATGGTATTTCCAATGCATACGAGTATCATGCGCTTAAGTAGCGTATACCGATATTTGTTTAGAGAATGATCAATCAAAATAAGAAAAACGAGTTAAAGAGATGCGCATCTTTCATAATAACCATTACTATTCTATTTTTAACCATTTTAGTACCGGAAGTATAGATATGCATAATGCAAATTGTGTAGATACATCAACAAATGAAGAAGTTAACTCTAGCTAATAAAACGGGTACAATGAAATATGTTGTATAGGAAGCACTGTTGCAAGTATTTTAGCAGAGAAAGTGCAATTTAGATTTATAAACATTGAGGTTAATTTAAAATCTTTTATAACAAAAAATATACCTTAATATTAAAAATTTCATTATAATTAATATTATTTTTATGTGTGTAGTTACATCCACTTAAAATAAATGAATTCGGTTGGTAGCTTTATTGTGTACTGCATGGCATTTCTTTATTATTAGTCATTATTGCTTGTGGTTTAATACAGTAGAGGAGTAGGAGTAGAGAAAGCAAATTAATGCATCTAACCCAAAATAATTTAAACAGACTACCAATTTCTTCACTGACAATTACAAAAAAAGTTTAGATATGCGATATGTTATTTATTGTACAAGTATATTAGGCATTTATGAATCCTTTTCGGAGTCTTTAACCTCGTCCATACATAACTAGCACCATCTCAATCGAATTTAAAGCTGTTTTCAATTTTATCGCACGCAAAGGTTACATATGTATTCCGGAATTGACAAAGTTAGTTTTCACGAAGTAAATGATAAATTACAAACAGTTAGTATAAAAATTAAATCAAAAAGAAAATCATTACAAGTATTTACACCAATTTTCTTTATTGATAGTGAACACTTTAATATGTCTTTTACAATCAAATTTGTGTATTGAAAAAGTTGACGACCACGATATTGATGCTATACGACAACCAGTATAACCAGTATATGCTGTGTATCAAGAAGGTATAGCATCACTTGAATATGTGCATAAAGAATGAATACGGATAGTATTAATATTCAATACTCTGAAACAAGTTTGTAACAAATCATAAAAACAACTGACGTGAAGTACTAAAAGGGCATGGAAAATAATTATTCTTCATGCTGATTCAAAGAAGAGATTGATTGAACTCCCGCTAATATCCTCAAAAAAAGAACACAAAATTATCAAGTTTGGATTATCGTGAAAACATGACTTCATCATGATTTAAAGAGTAGTATTGCATCGTAACGGACAACACTCTATTTTATTCACAGCCGCTCACCAAGCGCTCTGCAAGAAAATAGTTACAAGAAGTGTATTAAACAATTTTTGGAAGCGAATGATTTGCACAATAAAGGCCAGTAGACGTTTACCACCATGTTATTGAGTTTTAACCTAATAAACCTAATGTACACCCAATGAGAAAATATCACAACATAAGCAAATTAAACTCCCCAATTTAGTGGCAGCGCTATAACAAACATTGAAAATGCTATGGAAGGTAAAATAAAAAATGCCTTTGACCATATTATCAAACGTTATTGACTTAATGAAATTGACAAAATGATTCGAATGTGGAAAATGGTATATAATATGACTCCACCACAAAAAGCGATACAGGTGTAGCCTATCATTGTCTCATCACTATATCTACCTCCTTTTTTTCCTGTTTTGTTAGAAATATATAATAACTAAAAAACAATGCGTTTAAATGGTGTAAACACACCCCTTTATTAATCTTTCTAATTAACTTCTACAAAACTAAGTTAAATATGGTTCTTCAGTTATCGAATTCTCAGCCGTGTAGAATGTTTGTAAAACTCGACGTTTCGATCATTTTGTCATAATTTTCTGCACTTTTGAAGAACCCAGTGAGCTTAAAGACTACTGTAAGTTAAATATTTTCAGCAGTATTATAGTTTAGATACATTAATAAAACTACATACATTGTAATAGTTAGGTATAAGTATCTCTAAAGCCAGGACAACTATGATATATCAATTCAAGACCTAATTTTACTTATTTTTTCATTTATTATATAATTTCAAATGCAATTCCAATTTCTACTATACATTTGTATTGTAGTAACACAACCTTGAAGGCCACAAAAATTCCCTACTATTTTACTGACTGCCTCCTGGATGACTATATCTTGACTACAGGAATGTAAACTATAATCAATATTTATTCGTAGAAAATTACCATGCCTAAATATTCTTATAATTGTATTTATTGTTTTTGATAAAGGCTATTCATGTTGCATCGAAACACGATACTTACTCATAGCAAATAAGACAACGATAATATTCCAAGTCAACAAGATATACATATAATGAACTATCAGAGCACTTTGTAATTAACTAGTTTTAACCTCTAATTAAATTACATATTAATTACAATAACATGCATATCCATGTTAGTGGCAAAAACAAAATGGTTCACTTTTGTAATTTAAATAAAGTTAATTTACGGAAATAAATGTTCATGAAAAATGAGATGTATTATTCAACATTTTGGTAAATATTCTATTTCCAACATGGTTTATAATTATTTTTCTGAATCCAATGTTATCAGACCTTAATAAGAAAAACTTTCATACTTTTCAAATATGTTTCCGTAATATTGATTAGCTTTGCTACTGAGTCCTAACAATACCACTGTATACTAACTTAAGTACGTTTTCTATGTTAATCTTAGAAAGATCGAAACATTGCTTAAGTACGAGGGGAGGTCCAGAAGTTCGTGGAATAGAGGGGATGGAGTGGGGATAGGGGCGCTCGCTAGCTGTCATTCTGATTGGCGACTCATCATTAGTATATAAGTTAAGTTGCAGCCCTATAGCATCAGTTGTTTACGAATAGTTGCCTGCTAAACAAGTCAATCCGGAAGAAAACTGAAACTATGGAGGAAATTGAACACCGTGCTGTGATAAAGTTCCTTACAAAAGAAGGAAAGAACGCTCAAACCATATTGAATGAAATGGAAACCGGTTATGGGGAACAGTG